>JALPQI010004321.1:0-71380 GCA_025490895.1 Thaumatotibia leucotreta | reverse complement strand
ATGATTCTACTTGCAATAGCCTTTTCAAAGATTTTGGAAAGGACAGTTAATAAAGAAATGGGTCTATAGTTCGATATCTCTTCTCTACTGTCCTTTTTATGCAAAGGAATTACTTTTGCTGTTTTAAATTGGCTGGGGAAAATTCCATCGCAAATACACTCATTAAAAATGTCACATAATGGTGCGCAAATAGTTTCTATATTATATTTTATCAACATGGTACTTATATCATCCGGACCACATGAGCTTGTGTTTTTTAGTAACTTGACGATTTTTATGATTTCAACTTCATCTATAGGTGACATAAATATTGATTTGGCGTTATTTATGTGACAATTATGTAACAGATGCATATATTTACTATAATCTGCATTAATATCAGAAAATTTACCCGCGCTAACAAAATATTCATTAAAAATGTTGCTTACTCTTTTGGGATCACTGATAACCTCATTTTTAACCCGGAGTTTGATTGTATTATTATCAGAATTTGACTTTTTGCCAGTGTTTTCATTGACTATCCTCCATATTGCCTTACTTTTAGACTTTGCCCTTTTTATTACATTTTTAATGTGCAGGTTTTTTGCTGTAAGGATCAATTTCTTTAAGATACCGTTGTAGGTTTTGTATAACTGCCTGAGATTACTATCGTGCTTAAATTTACGTGTTGCTAATAGTAAGAACCTTTTTCTCCTGCACGATATTTTGATTCCTCGCGTTATCCATGACTTTTGGTGATTCCGTAGTCTTACTTTTTTAAGAGGAAAATGCTTGTCAATTAAGTCATATAATACATTATAGAACATTTGTACTTTCCCTTCACAAGTATTTTCATTGTACAAACTTTTCCAACAAACCATTTCCATGTCTCTTTTAAAATACTCTAACGCAGCTTGGGAGTAAATTCTTTTCATCTGAAATTTAATTTGCTGACCTGATTGTATTAATCTATCAAAGAAAACAACTATTTGTGCATCATGATCTGAAAAACTACAGGGGATAACTTGGCTCTTATAATTATGTCCCAAATCTGTAAATATATTGTCCACCAAAGTTTGAGATGTCTCTGTTACACGTGTATAGTTTTTTATTGTGGGCCTCATATTATGCTCCAGCAGAACCTGCAAAAAATCCTTAGTAACATTTGTTTTGCCTTTTAAGTCTATGTTGAAATCACCACACAGGATGGAACAGTTATTCTTAGTATGACATAGAAATAAGTCTAGCTGTGTTAGAAATGTTTTGACATCACTACTTGGACTTCGATAGACAGTACTAAGATATATCTTGGGCATGTTTAAGAGTTGAAGAGACACACAGCATACCTCAAATACTTTCTCTTTATAATATCGTTCAACATTATACATTTGACAGCTTTTAAACAGGTCGTCTCTAACAAAAATAATGCAGCCACCTCCACGACTAATGGACCTGCAACAATTAGCTACAATTTGATAACCCGGTAACCTAATGCTAGTGTCTTCGTGTTGCCTTAGCCATGATTCTGTTACACATACAACACATGGACGGATGTCAAGCTCTACTTTCACAAAATACTCTAGATGCTGTATTTTATTTTGGAGGCGATTAATATTAAGATGTAGCACTGATAGGTAATTATTACTGTTTGTAGGAAGAGTATTATAAATGGAGGCTTGACACTGACAGTCGATCTCATTTACTTGTTTACATGTAAATTGTCTACTATGCCTAAAAAATTCTCACTAGATTCCTCTGTAATTACAATTTCATGTGGGTTACTCGTATTCTCTTCTGTATCGATTACATCAGGTAGAGCAAAAAGCGATGTAAGAAGTTGTAACAAGTCGTTATATATCGTGTTATAACCCTCCCGGTTTACATTACCAGACGAAGAAAACATCCGGTTATCATATTGCAAATTTAGATTTGAGTCCAAAATGTAACAATAATTATGTTCTAGATTACTTTTCCAAAGTAAATTATTAAAAAGTTCAACACGATTTGTAAATAATTTTGAAAATTGATTAATTTTAAACGTAGGTAGAGATATTACAATGTTCGTGTGTTGCACGAGACTTGTCTGCTCCTGAATAAATTTGACTAAATTACAATAGTTAATACTAGTCTTAAAGTCTTTATCACCAATACAGATGAAACAAAAGTCACTCATAGTGAAGTCTTGGAGCTTGTTTCGAAGACCGACAAAGAGTTCCTGTGTTGTCGCTCCAGGCTTTAAGTAAAAACATCTATTTTCACTAGGGAAATCCCGTTTCAGCAGTTTTAGCATGTAGTTTCTATAGTTACTGATAACGCACACTTTTGATTGTGAAAACGTAGACTCCATTGCAATTGTTCTCGGTGTAATTTTAGTTTCACAATCAGTTTGCGGATCGCAATTAATCAGTGACTTGCTCGTGATAATATTCGATATATCATTCGTTTTAGATGTGTGAAATAGTTGTGCCACGTTTTCCACTTGTCTACTTAGTAACATGATCTCATTCTCGATCTTCTTTAACAGTTTCTCAAAATTTATGATTTTTAATTCTAACCTTAATACTTTTTTGTCGCTCTCTGAAATCAAGTCTTGATGTAAATCGGCGGCCGGCGAAACTGGTGTTGATGGAAAGCCGGGCATCAAGGAGTTCCTCGATTTTTTCTTAGCGACACCGTTGTTTTTAATTTCAAAAGATGACGAGTAGCATAAAGATTGAAGTACTTTTGTCTCCATAGTCAGTTGCTGTATTCGCCTTTGAAATTCATTGTTTTCGAGTATTTTAATTTCTAATTCCTCTTGGGTACTGGCTAGTGCCAACTCGAGGTCATTTATTTTTCCATACAGTTCCTCGTGATCATTTAAAAGTGGTATACCGCGATGTGTTATGCCGTCTACACTTCTTGAAAGTACATCAGAAGCGGGTAAGGAATCATCTTGAGATTCCGAAACATCACTGTTGGTGAGATTTATGGAGTCTATTGTAAATGAGTTGTTAGAAATATTGTGTTTTGAAGAGTCCTCATTTGGATCAGAGTAATTTCTAGTTGCATGATGTAAAGGTGAAGATGATAACAACCCGGAAATCATATTTACATGTGATTCCATGTTAACAACGTCCTTAGTTATTATTTGATCATTCTCTACATTAGGACTTATTCTATCTATGACCGGCAATAAAATCACACTAGATGGCACCTCGGATGTTATCAGTCGAGGTATACAATCGGTTGACTGTTGAGGTATACCATCCGGTGGCTGAGATTCGTTGAGTGCTGTAGATTTTAACTGAGCTTCAGGTTTTATTTGTGGGTTCTCAGATAAAAATGAACTTCCTGGTTTTTCTATGTGAGGAGTAATAGGTTGTTTAACTTTAGCCTCAGATAAAGATTTGTTATTCGGTATCGGTTTTAATTCTGCGACAGATTTGGGAGTCCCTTTAGAAGGTAAATTAATTTTTTTAGCTTTAAGATTTTTTTCCTTTGCCACTTTAGCGATAGTTTGGTTTGCTACTTCCACGCATGCTTTGCATTTCCATTTATTTTTGGACTCTCTTTGGCTCCTCATACGGTAAAGTTTTTCTGAGTATCCAGCACAATTAAAGTCAAATCTGTTGTTGCATGACGTGCATAACATTGTGTCTTTTGTATACACAATTGTTTTGCATTTAAAGCATTCAGCATTTGCTTTGTCGTCGATGTCTAAAACTTTTACATAATTTTTTTTCGACATGTTGTTTAATAGCAGTCTACTTAAACCGCTTAAACGTACTATTTCCGAACGCAACCTTAAACGTAATCGGCGTAAACTGTCAAGGGCGTCACCTGTCAGTATACAATACTGACAGATTGTCACAAAATCAGCCGGTGAATTTACCGTGTTTATTTTAATACTTTTCCAAAATTATTATCAGTTAATTTGATGTCGAATATCTCGGTCATTTTTGATTTTGGGGAAAAATTTACTGGGTTGCAACAAAAAAACCCACTTTGCTATACTCCAACCCATTTTAGCAAACATTTTTAGGCTAATGGTAAATTTATTAGTTTACTTTGTTGTTAAATATTCTTTTGCCAAAAATATCTCTTATAAAATGATATTTTATTTGTTAATTATTTGGCTAAGATAATAAATTGTCAAAGATGTTTTTGTAGAAAAAAGGATTTGCCGAAATATAATTTTGCCAGTAGTTGGTTGCCAAGTGTAAATTTGTTAAACAATTTTTGGTCAAACGACAGTGTACAAGTAAATTGCACATTCGTCTAAACATTCATTTACACCATCAGCGTTATGTTTGTATAAAGTTTCGCAACCAGCCTATTAATTGTTCATTATTATCATCAAATTAATCACGTTCGCTATTCTATAAGTGTGCACACCTATCAAGTTAAATAAATCAATTTTATCTCATAAAATTGTCTTTCGTGTTCAAAAATACTATAAACAAGTCTATCAAGTAAATGTGAGAGTTAGCAAGTACTCTTACATTAAATGGTCCTTCGAACTCGTTTTTTTTTGTGTTCATTTCGTTTATTTGCGTTTTGACTTGGTCGGCTTCCCAGAAGAGGGTTCCACCGGCTGGGTTGAAAAAGCAAATAGAGTGGAGCGCAGCACAAAGATCTCTGAACCAGCAAGCAGCTATCAGGTCAGCAAGCAGTTATCAAGTCAGCAAGCAGTTATCAAGTCAGCAAGCAAGACAACAAGGTCAAGAATAGAGCAGCAAGGCTTAACTACGTACGCGAACAATCAAGTAACAAATCAAGCAAGTATAAAGTGAACACGACATCATATCAAGAAAGGCATCAAGTTAGCGCCGTTTATCAAGCAAGATTTTTAATTTTTTTAACAGTCAATCAAGAATAAGAGGCTATAATATGGAGAATCTGCATCAAAATCAGATTCGTCTACGAAACTCAATCAATCAAGTGAAAGTTAACTTCAAGAAAGATGGACGAGATCGTAAGACTCCGGAGTACATCAACAAGAGGTTAGCCGCTCTAGATTCGATATGGGAGGAGTTTAACGACAATGATAGAAAGTTGCGTGAGTTTAATAATCCGAACCATACTTACTTTTTCGACAATATTTGCGATGAGACTTATAATATCTACTTAGAAACGAAGCTATTGATTGAAAATTCAACATCTTCGTCGGACACAGAAATAGCGAAGTCTGATACGCTTACCGTCCAACCTAAACCAAGACATCAAGCAGGAGCGTCGACAGGAGCAGCTGGAGGCGAAAAGTATACATTCACCTCGCAAGGGAACGACAGCAAGTTAGATGAAATGTTACGCAAGCAAAGTAGCAACTTCAAGGCACTAGCTCGAACACTGGCAAATATCAAGTTGGACAGTGTTGTAGAAAAATGGGAGCTTGAAGATCTCGTTAAATCTCTGGACTCACGCTGGGCTACCATCGACTCGCTGCACTGGGAAATCGACAGCGAACTCGGCGGAACGGACGACCATTACGAGAATACCTTCACCAAGTACGAAAACGAACATGCGACGATGAAGAAACAAATCAATAGCAAGTTATGGTCAACGTCTCACCGGGAAAAGACCACACCTCGCCTGGACATTCCCGTTTTTCTTGGTCAATACCAACAATGGGTCTCTTTTAAAGACTTATTCACCGAAGCTATTCACAACAATAATTGTTTGTCGAACGCACAAAAAATGCAATTCCTGAAGAGCAAGATCAAGGGCGAACCAGAACGACTTATACAACACTTACCGATCAGTTCGGATAATTACGTTACATGCTGGGAAATATTAAATCACAGGTATAATAACAAGAAATTGATATTTACAACTCACATAAACCACGTCATAAACCTTTCTGCGATGCAACAAGCTACATCAAGTCACATCAAGAGACTACATGACGTCACCATAGAAAGTCTAAACGGCATAAAAAACCTGGGCGTCAACATCGACACTTGGGATCCGATATTGGTCCATATACTTCAACAAAAATTGGACTCCGAAACTCACAACGAATATATGACTGCACTGAAACAGCCCCGAGATTTACCGTCATTAAAGGAGTTTTTATCCTTTTTGGAAGGAAAATTTACTGCAATGGAGTCGTCACGGCGTAAGCAAGAAACCCCTGTGAATCGGGTAAACTCAAATTCACCCGCTACACCAAACAATCATTTTAAACCGAACCAATTCAGGCAGTATTTCACCAGCAACAAGGCTACTACAAGTAAAGGGTCACACGAATTCCAGCGCAAGTGCCCAGTCTGTCAGCAAGATCATGGAATATACTTTTGTACAGAGTTCAAGGACATGGCTCCAGGACTCAAACGAAAAACAATTACAAAACTTAATCTATGCAGTAATTGCTTATACAATCATAATAGCAAACCATGTCATTCCGTTAAGCGGTGTCAAGAATGCAACGGATATCATAACACACTTTTGCACGAGGTATTTCACAATCAAAATGCGCCGTCAATAAATGCGTCACGAAATCAAACTGGACCGCATGAATATAGAGCGCACGTGGCGCAGCAATATGAATATGCAAATCAAGACCCAAACATCCTCTTAGCTACAGCCCTGGTCAAGATCCTGGGAAATGATGGTGTACCACGCACCATGCGCGCCTTAATAGACCCCGGTGCCCAGATGTGTTTGATATCGGAGAACGCAGCTCAACAACTAGGGCTGCCGCGACAACAATTTAAAGGCGTTATTTCAGGGGTGGGCCTCAATGACAGCATGTGTAAAGGCATGTTGTATTTAAATTGTTCATCTTCGAACGAAAAATATTTATTCACTGTGGAAGCCTTTATTATGAAGAATTTAACAAGAGAATTACCCAATTTCACTTTTCCCAAACCAAGATGGGAAATTTTGGACACCATACCGCTGGCGGACCCAAATTACAATGTCTGTAACACAATCGATCTGCTATTTGGCGCTGAAATCTACGCAACAATCATACGGAACGGAATATTCAAGAATAAAAACTCACCCCTAGTCGTGCAAGAGACCTACCTGGGATGGATTATATGGGGTCGAGTACCGCGAAGTATTCACTGCAATTTGGTGATTAACAACATAGATGATATCCAAAAATTTTGGGAGATTGAAGATATTCCAGCATCTACACATCACATCTCTGAAGACGATGAATGCATCCAGTACTATAAAGCAACAACAAGAAGACTAGCAGATGGAAGATATCAAGTTCGAATCCCTCTGAAGGATGCTGGATTGAAAAGACTCGGTCACTCAAAAAATAAGGCCATTATGCAATTCCGTCAACTAGAGTGCAAATTCCATAAAAACAAGCATATTGCACAACATTACAAGTTATTCGTACACGAATACCTATCTATGGGTCATATGAAACTAGCGCCGACGCATCAATTTAGCAATAAGGCCGGTGACACACAGGAGACAAGAGAATTATATTTACCGCATCATAATGTGATGAGGGAGTCAACCACCTCTGCCCTTAGAGTCGTCTTTAATGGGTCGTCGAAGACTTCTACAGGAGTAAGCCTCAACGACATAATGCACAAGGGGCCAAACCTTCAAAAGGACCTCTTGTCATTAATCCTGAAATGGAGACAGCATCGTGTAGCCTACATTGCAGACATCGAAAAGATGTTTCGACAAATCTGGGTACATGAAGAAGATCAGAGTCTGCAAAAGATTATCTGGAGAGACTCACCTCAAGCAAGGTTACAAGAATACCAGCTAACGACTGTTACATATGGCCAAAAAGCAGCACCTTTTTTGGCTATGATGACCTTGAAGCAATTAGCCAATGACGAAAGGTCAAACTACCCCGACGCCGCCCAGGCACTCGAAGAATGTTTCTACATGGATGACCTACTTCATGGCTCTCATTCTGTCTCGTCAGCCAAGAAACTACAGCACGAATTGCAAGAGCTGCTACAATCAGGAGGTTTTTTCTTAAGGAAATGGATGTCAAACAAGCAAGAATTGGCAAAGATTGACAATCAAGAGTCATCGGCCGAAAATAACTACAGCTTTAAAGAAATGGAATCAAGCAAAACTCTGGGACTGCAATGGGATCCATCTCAAGATATATTTCATTTCCAACCAAAAATGAACACTATTTCTGACAACTCTCATACAACCAAACGTCAACTGTTGTCAGAAATCTCCAAATTATTTGATCCCTTGGGCTGGCTGACCCCCATTTCCACCAAATTAAAGCTACTTTTCCAACTTTTGTGGAAAACACCACTGAAATGGGATGACAAGATACCGAATGATGTTCACACTGAATGGGTTACTATCAAGCAAGACATAAACAATAACATAAACACATTTAAAATACACCGGTGGATCGGAACATATGTTACTAGTGATATCCAGTTACACGCCTTTAGCGACGCGACACCACGAGCTTACGCGTGCGCTATTTACTGCAAAGTAAACATTGAGGGCCAGCCAAAAATTATACTACTCACAGCAAAATCAAGACTCGTTTCGAATAATAAAGAAATTTCGCTACCAAGAGCGGAATTATGTGGAGCTCATCTAGCCGCAAAATTAATGATCAAGGTGAAACAATGTTTAAACAATCATAACATTGAAATTTATGGCTGGGTGGACTCGACAGCAGTATTAGGTTGGCTGCAAGGAGATCCTAATCGCTGGAATACATTTGTTGCAAACAGGGTGCGACAAATCACAGAAGTAATCCAACCGGAATGTTGGCGCTATGTTAAATCGGCAGATAACCCAGCTGACTGTGCAAGCAGAGGCATTTTGCCATCACAACTAAAACAACACCCTTTGTGGTGGAATGGACCCACCTGGTTACCGACATTCAAAGCAGATCAAGGACAAATGGATTACTCAACGGTCGAGGAGCAAAAGGTTACACAAGTTAGTAACATAGCAGTCAAAAACGAAGCCGACAATATCATCGATCTATTGGTGAATAAATACAGCTCATTTTCAAAGCTCGTAAATGTCCTGGCTTGGGTCCGAAGATTCATCTCCAGAAAGCACGACAGAAAAACTGGAAGCAATCTTACCTTATCCGAAATAAGAGAAGCAAAAACCTTAATCATCAAGCGGATTCAAATTACGGAGTTCCACGACGAATATCAAGATCTAAAGAAGGGCGGTGCAGTCTCGCCTAAAAGTAACATACTTGATTTGTGTCCCTTCATGGATCAAGAGGGCATTCTTCGAGTTAAGGGTAGATTACGAAACGCATACATTACGTATGATATGAAGCATCCGATAATTTTACCACATAAGCATCGGTTAACCGACCTCATCATGGACCACGCCCATAAAATGGTTCTTCACGGCGGTGCCCGTTCAACCCTAAATTTCATTAGAAATAAATACTGGATAATCGGAGGCAATAGCGGAACCAAGCAATTTATTCGAAAATGCGTGACCTGCAAGAAACAAAAAGCCAACCTGCAACATCAAATCATGGGTGACCTACCAGCAGCAAGAATCAACCCATCACGACCCTTTGCCCACACTGGCGTGGACTTCACTGGTCATGTGTTTGTGAAGGCCAACAAGGGTCGAGGTATCAAGACCACTAAAGGATACGTTTGTGTATTTGTCTGCATGGCTACTAAAGCCGTCCATCTGGAGCTGGTATCTGACATGACAGCGTCCGCCTTCATCGCGGCATTGCGGCGAATGGCAGCTCGCAGAGGAGCTCCGCTACACATGTATAGCGACAATGGCCGAAACTTCGTCAAAGCCAGCAGAATTCTTCAAGAAGAATATCTTCAGATCCAAAGCATCATGAATCAAGAAGTCATGGATGCCGTATTAAACATGGAAATCACCTGGCATTTCAACGCTCCCGCATGGCCAACAGCAGGAGGCTTGTGGGAAAGTAGCGTTAAAGCTTTCAAATTTCACCTAAAACGAGTCATCGGCGAGCAAAAGCTCACCTATGAGGAATTCAGTACCTTACTGGCTGCAGTTGAAGGTTGCCTTAATTCAAGACCCTTGTGCGCTATATCAGAGGATCCCGATGATATTAACTATTTGACTCCTTCTCACTTTCTGAGCAGTGGGCCAACACTGACATTAATAGAAACAGAACGAGACTTACGCACAAGGTGGCAACTCACTCAGAAAATAACACAAGATCTGTGGAAGAGATGGCGATCTGAGTACCTAGCACTGTTGAACGCAAGAAGCAAGTGGAAGAGACCGTTGCCTAACATCAGCGTTAATGACGTCGTGATCATACATGATGATAACCTGCCGCCCGGCAAGTGGGCAATGGGCAGAGTCATAGAGTTACATCCGGGACAAGACGGATACGTAAGGGTTGTCACCCTAAAAACGCAGAACGGAACCCTAAAACGACCAGTGCTTAAACTCTCCCTCCTGTCGGAACACACGGAAGAAGAACTTCCTAAGATCGATCCATTACATCAGCATCAGGAAAGCAATAAAGAAAGCTCAACAAGAAGCTTCCGAAAACCTAGCGCAAACAAGGCCAAGGTTACGCTATCGTCAATGTTCGCCGCACTGTTATTATTTCTAACATGCGTATCACCCGGGCAGTGCGATGTAAACATAACACCATTTCGCAAGACACAAGGACTATATTTCGATAAATTAGCAGACATGATGCTAATTCGAGATGAATGGAAACTCATTGTCTATTATAACATGGAACCGTATTGGGAAGCAACCACCGCATACCAAAAATATACGAGATTTCTAAAGGACACATGCGAAACAATCAAAACACAAGTCCATTGTGATATAATGTCATTACAACTACGTCATGGATTGTCCGAACTTGAGTACTACAACCACATGTTACTCAGTCAGCATTCGAGCACGCGACTTACGTCACTGCGATATAAACGCGGCCTTATCAACGGTGTCGGTTACGTCGCTAATAGCCTATTCGGCGTTCTGGACGAAAGGTTCGCCGAACAGTATCAGAGGGATATTACACTTTTACGAGACAACGCAAAGCATATGGCTTCGCTTTGGAAAAATCAAACGTCCATCGTCGAAGCGGAATATAACTTGTTAAAGCGTACCGAAGACACTATGAACCAACAGCACAAAATGGTCCACCAACATATAAACAGTTTGGAAGAAGCCTTCAAGAAACTCCAACAAAAGGTTGAAACTACCAACATCATAAACGACTTCAACTTAGGAGCCACCATAGCAAGTAATATGCTCCATAATTTAAAAGAAATGCAGAACGTGTTATTAGACACCATCACAGACATTTATCATGGACGTTTCAATCTACACCTGCTAACTCCGGAACAACTTATTACGGAACTAAGCAATATAGCAAGCACCCTGCCAAGAGACGTCTCGCTGCCAATCAACGACTTACACTCAGATCTGCACAAGATATACGATCTCCTTAAATTGAAAACAAGAATGATGGAGAACGTACTTATTTTTGAGATAAGACTTCCTCTCATCAGTAGAGATATTTTCGAACTGCTGAAGATTATTCCAATACCGTACAAAGCTGAAAGCAAGATAACTGCTATAATACCTATATCGGATTATGTATCTATAAACATGAAAAAAGATACGTATATCCCCATTTCGGAAAATGACGTCAGAGGCTGTATCATATCTTTGGAATCATATTTTTGCTACATCAAAAAACCTGTCTTCCAGCTTAAGGGCGACAACAGTTTTTGCGAAAGCGACCAATCGGGATGCAAAACTGTCACAACAACATGCATGAATCATTGGATCGAAAGTAATGCATTAAATACCTATATATACTTTTGTTGTGAGCAGTGTCAAGTTCGAACACTATGCGCGGATCAAGTAACCGCACATCAGCTGACGAATGCCGGCCTTATTAATATAGGTCACGGCTGTATTATCAAGACAGATAATTTCACCGTGTTTCCGCATAAACCTCACTGGTCGGAAATTAAACTGAAACCGGACTTATATAACCCGGTCATGGCGTCAATCAATCACGTCATCAACATCACTATTCCTCACCTTCAAGAGGCAAATAAATCTCGACTCCTGGACCTGGACACTAAGAAGCTAGGCGAGAGAATCGAGCAATTGAAGAACACTGAAGTTGTCCCCGAGAACATGTCGTATCACGATATTCATCACTACGCTATGATATACGTGATCCTCGGAGGATTTGGATTGACTGCATTGTGTATCACAATGAGAAGACTTCAATGGAGAGTACCGCCGCCACAAGTCGTCGAGGAGTTCCCAGTCTCCACGCTGCCCCCGCCCCGCGCGACCCCGCGCTCCGCCGCAGCCAGCTGCACCCACCAAACTGGCGTCGAGGACCACGAACAAGAAAATCCTTCGCGAATAGATAAAGCCACTTCACCCACGTTTAGAGTAGTCGCTTTCAATTAATATAAATAATTGCATTTTTTCTTTATCAAGTTTTACGCAGCATCTTCATCTCATTCCTTTCGCCCCCGGAATATGTACAAGTAAATTGCACATTCGTCTAAACATTCATTTACACCATCAGCGTTATGTTTGTATAAAGTTTCGCAACCAGCCTATTAATTGTTCATTATTATCATCAAATTAATCACGTTCGCTATTCTATAAGTGTGCACACCTATCAAGTTAAATAAATCAATTTTATCTCATAAAATTGTCTTTCGTGTTCAAAAATACTATAAACAAGTCTATCAAGTAAATGTGAGAGTTAGCAAGTACTCTTACAGACAGGATACCCATTTCAACATTTGAGGTGTAATTAGAGCAATGGCACGGAAAAACAACGTTTATTAATTAATTGGTGTATTATTTGTTAATGGTAAAATCCCTAGGTAGTATAAATTAGTATTTCAATGAACGGCGGCGGCGTACTAAGCTAAATGTAGGTATAGAAGGGTTTCAAGTTTATGTTTGAGATATTTCTGCTTTCATTGTAAAAAGTTATACACTGTCATTTTACTCATTGGATAACGCACTTTCGATATAAATAGAAAATTTTATCACACACTTAACTATGTATTCTGCCGTGCTAATTAAAAAGGACGCATCTCCCATATAACTACTATGAGAGATGCGTCTTTTTGACTTAGCACGGCAGTATTACACCCTGTATAGTTTACTGTCACCTTAGGTTAAGAAAGGGACAAGAAGTGTAATTAATGTAATTATATTTCGTCGGTATCTAATGACTTTGATTCGTTGAACTATATATATTTTTGAATTTTTGTACTTAAAGGAAATATTACTTTATTTGGGACCTTTATTCTTTGTTGTTCTCTGATCTATTTAACGATACCATATACTGATTTCACAAAAAAAAACATTTCTACTTTACGGGGGGTGTAGGTAAAGGTACCCGAAAAAAAGTTAGTTTTCTATATTTTATTCTACCAATTTGTCGGGATGATTAATATAACATGTATACCTATATAATTGCAATTTAAAATACTAACGGTCATTGAGCTATGCTGCGGAAAGATAGAAGGATGTGGCGAAACTTTAAGGGTTTACTACGGAACCCTAAAAATAACGCGAGCGTAAGGCAGCCATGTCGCGATGTGTAATTCTATCGAGTCAAATAGAACCCAAGATCATGTTTGGTATACAAAGTAATACAAACATAAACAAGACAGGGGCAGTGAATCGCCAAATAAACAAAATGTATGTAGCATTTTCTTTTGATGGTAGAGTATTTATAACTTAAACTACAAACGTCTGTTATAAAAAAACTTCCTACGCTATTTCAATAGCTTAGTTAGGCACGGTCTCACCGTGAGCTACTAAGACGAACTATCGGCTATAAACACCAAGAAAAGATACGCAATTCCGTGTCTCTTTTAACTACACGGGAGTGCATGGGTATCTTTTGTTTGTGTTTATAGCCGATAGTTCATAGCTTAGTAGCTCGCGGTGAGACTAGTGCCTTAGGTTGTAGGTTGAATTGCCGGTAGAGAGTATAAACTTATTAATTAAGGATTTAGGTCAAGAAGATCTGGTGGGGGACCACCGACAAGATGGTCCGACGACATCTGCCGAACCGCAACAACGCAGTGGATGCGACTAGCACAGGACCGAGGAAAGTGGCGTAATAAAGAAGAGGGATCTATATCTGGATCCCTAACGTTTTTTGACCTATTTTTACATTCACTAACGTTTTATGTCCGAATGATCATTTGTCCTAACGCTCATATGCCATATCTTTAATTTTCCTAATATCGTATGGATGATTTTTGTTTTCCCTAATGCGTTATATCCTAATTATCATTTTCCATATCAATTATTCATCCTAACGTTATATGCAATAATAGTCATGTATCATAATTGACAGTAAGCCTAATGATCGATAATCCTAATAATCGTATTTCCTAACTCTGTATGGCCTATTGCAGTATATATTTTTTTATTCCTTATACTTAACTATTACTAAATAATTCGCCCTGTTGTCCAAAGAATTTAAGCAAGCAATTTTGACCTGGGAACCGGTCGACGAAGCCCCGCTGCGCGGGGCTTCTATTTCCGCTCTAAGGGATAAAAGGTACCTAACGAACCTATCCAGGTTAAGGTAGGGGATGTTCAGATTATTTCTTTTTTAATGCGGGGGGCTTCGCCCCCCGAGCCCCCCTGGTGGGGGGCTTCGCCCCCCCCCGTCCCCCCTTTTTTTGGCTTTGTAAGTGTGAGGATGTGTAAACAATTGATTAAAAATACTTAAGTATTTAAAGACTACGCCATTCACTCCGCCCTAGTTTCGAAACCTAACCAATCCACGTCGGTTTTACCCTGGTTTATTACTTGAACATTTAAACGTATTTAACGTATTTTAAACGTGTATGCGCAAAATTAAGTAGGCTAAACAAGTAGTATGCCATGTAACATTATGCCATACATTCTCGGCCAAAAAATTTTAGGACAATCGACGTTATGCGACACGACAGGCACCCCCAAATTTTATTTAGGAGCCAATATCTCTCTAAAATTAAAAAAAAAATTGTGTAACCATTACCGACATTATGATTAAATATTGTTAGGTATGGCTATTGATCGCTAGGGCTTCTGTCTCTTAGGACAACAACATTTAGGCTAAATGACATGAGGTGAAACGTTATTAGGGATTTCGAAGAATATGGAAAATAACATTAGGGTTTTTAACAGTTATGGTAAAAAATTATTTGGCAAGTGAGTTTTAGGACAATCATTACATTATGGAAAATGAGTGTTATTGCAACTGATCGATAGGGCTAATGCCCATTAGTGCAAAACAGTTCGGGCAAGTGATTTTAGGACAAACGATGTTAGGGATCTCGAGGGAGACCCAAAGAAGAGGCCTATACCCAGCAGTGGGTGGACACGGGCTGAATAGATAGATAGATAATTAAGGATTTATAGTTGAATCATGTGTGGCTAAAATGTGTTATAAGTAGTTAACCAAATAAAAACCTGGACCATGAAAGCAAAGTTCTTGTCCAACAAATCATAGATCAAATGTGCCAAGGGTATTATACAAATCAATAATTTTACTATCTATGTATACGATAGGTGTCCAAAATATCACTGTTTTTTTATCCTCCAAAACTCCGTCGATAACAAATAGAACGACTTTTACTATGGGCATAGAGGAATTATAATTATCATAGAATGCTAGACTAATTTCATTCATGACTGCAAATGCATCAATATTATTTTCAAAATGAGTTTCGTGAGGACCCAGTAGATATTGAGAAATCAATATATATGTAAGCTCCTCTAAAACCTCTAACACCAAGATGGACGTAAGACCTAACGAGAGTCACGAGACAATAAGGATTCTGTTCTGTTACTGTCATACGAGTATTGTCTAAAGAGCCCTAAAATGTATTTATTTTTAAAATACATCTAAGAGATCTTCATAGCTTGCCAGTGCCACAGATTTACGCTATAACTTTGAACATAATCTGGCATGTCAAGTTTGGTCCACATAAATTAATGCCCCTGGGAAATCACGACGGCTATTTTTAGGTTGTCGATCCCCTAAAGTAGATTCGAATCTATCTAATTTGTACAAAATTTATGACTAGAGAGTATAAGTACCAATCAGGGGACTTTTCCGCCATAGATGTCCTACGCTAGAATGCTGTGGATGCGTTTGATCAGTGGATACCAACCACAAAGGAACATGGAGAGGCACCGTAATGTTAAAAATATATTTTGGGCGTATTATGTTCTAACAATTATGCAAGTGCCAAAAAGTAATTAGGTATAGGTAGGTAAACTCATCAAAAGTGAATTTCGTAATTTAACGTAACTCACAAATTGAAATCGATTGGCGTTTAAGCCATACAATGCAGATGGCACTTAACATCATTGACATTTATATATGTAAGAAACTTGGCGGGACTTATTTTTTCAAATAATCTAAGGTACATCTTACAACTAACATATAATAAAAATTAGAAGAGATGTGAACTCTCTAAAAGTTAGAACATTTATATCTAATGATTTGTAGAGACGTAAAGTATAAACACCATTTGATAGAGCGGTCTACTTAACTCAATTTCGTCATTTTGGCGGTTACATTAATTCATATTACAACTGCCGATAAGTGCAGACCTAAATCGGCACTAACAAAAGTAACTCGGAAGTCTGTTATAATACATATACTCATATAATAGCCGTACTTAAATCCGCCGAAGAGGAAAAGAAACGAAAATATTTGAACTCTTGTGAAAAACGGCATGCGACATTTACTCCCCTTGTAACATCCGTGGATGGGAAATTCGCACCTCAGATGTCCGCTTTCGTGAAACATCTCGGCGAAGCAATCGCTGATCGTTGGGACAGATCCCTCAGCGTAGTAATGGGCTGGCTTAGATCGAAAATTATAATTTCCATACTCCGTGCTACAAGCATGTGTATTCGGGGTACGCCACAAATTTAACTCCTTCAAAAACTTCTTTGGCCTAAACGATGGCGCAGCTAGGGATTGCAATTGCTGGATCCAGCATCCAGCAATCCAGCTGGATCCAGCGCACTTTTCGGTCTGCTGGATCCAGCAGCCAGTGCTGGATCCAGCGCTGCGGATCCGCAAATAAAATGCAGCAAAAAATGTACCGTTTCAACGCGTGTGTCGCGTTTTAATGTAACTTTACATTTACATAAACTTATTTTACGTCGTGTTTGAAACGGTTCCGCGATCGCGCGCTTAGTCCTTGGCAGCCGTGGCTCCGTGTGCTCCTTCCAATTTATGGTGAATCAATGTGTATGCCTAAAAGTGGGAAAGAGTGGACAGATTCTAACGTAGTGCTTTGGAATGAGAAATCTATGTTTATGCTTCGTTTTTGGTAGGGTCTAAATTGCATGAGTTTGGTTTTATTGAAATTAAGCTTTAAATTGTGATTTAAAACTATTTCAGAGGGGTAGAGATATTTGTATTCTTACTCCGTCACCGCACGGACAAAATGTAGTTGTGATATTCTATTTCAACGCATTGTGTACGACCTGTAATAGAAGGTCTATGGGGCGGTAATTACCACATTCATTGTGATTGCCTTTTTTATATACATGTTTAGTAACGGACATTTTAAGGAGATCTGGGACTGATCCTTCTGTAAAAGACTGGTTAATGAGAAGTGTCAAAGGAGGGGTTAACTCTTCAGTGCATTTTTTTACTAAATAGGGTGGTAATCTTGCATCTTGGTTATAACTTCTTTTATTTTTGAGACATTTAATTAGTTTGTTTCACGTGGGATGACGGGGCTAAGGTAGAGCGAGTTTTCAGATGGTGATATTACGGGTCGTCCCCGGAGCGAAGCTTCAGCCCTCTGCGGAGTCGGGTTTTAAAAATCTATCCAATTTTAAACTAAGGGGTACACTAAAAGGTTTCAAATAAATAAAATAATTAAAAAATTAAAAAAAACACGACTACCGTTTTAAGCGAATTGAAAAGTAACAAATAATTCCTTTTTCAGGTTAATTCTTGTGAGCGTATATAGGGGCTTGTCTCATTACTTACTATATTTTCTTTCGGTTGCAGTCGGGGAACCTCCATGTATTTATATTTTTCGTAATGAAAGGTTCCCCGACTGCAATCGAAAGAAAATATAGTAATAAGACAAGCGCCTATTATGTAGATACGCTCACAAGAATTAACCTGAAAAAGGAATTATTTGTTACTTTTCAGTTCGCTTAAAACGGCAGTTGTGTTTTTTAATTTCTTAATTAATTCATTTTTTAAGATTTTTTTTAAATATATAATGCTCACAAAATTGTGCGTTATTATCCTCCCTTTCATTATATTAAATATTATTATTTAATATAACCTGTTTTATTGCAAAAAGTCGTATTTTTTTGGTATTTTTTGTACCTGCTGGATCCGCGCTGGATCCAGCTGGATTGACGCCGATCCAGCAAAAATCCAGCTGGATTGAAAACACTGCTGGATTGCAATCCCTAGGCGCAGCCCTCCCTACCCAATCTTTCCTCTACCTGACTAGAGTACCTAATATCTCCATCAGTGCTTGCGTGATAACTATTTATTTATTTATTTATTTAAACTTTATTGCACAGTAAAAAAAAATACAGATACAACAGGCGGACTTAATGCCATAAGGCATTCTCTACCAGTCAACCTACAGGCCAAACAGATAAACATTAATGGTGCGGGATGTGAAGAGTTCATACATAAATACACTAACAAAATATGAGTACTTGCTAATAATAATATAGTATCAATTAGGGCTCGTGGTCGTGACCGTGTTTCGTGTAACCGTAGCCGGATCCCCGTTGCCGTGTTACACGGCCACGGTTTTAAGGCCCGTTTCCTGCGTGTTACACGGCTACGTATCAATAAAGTTACGTATACACGTGTACACGGGGATACGTATCTTAATTACACGCAGATCCGTTCCGCCCGCGTTGTTGAGTGACGATTCGATGCGTTGTCTTTAAGGACTAAGGAAAACGGATGAGAATGTTCCGTGATATTTGTGAATCTAATTTAGTGGTTACCTAATTGCCTTTCTAACGTAAAGTGCGATAACTTAGTTGTACTTAATTTCAGTATGATAACGTGTATACGTACTGAGATTAAATTTTACATATCAATATTTTACTTTTTAAGGTAAGGAGGGCAGAATTATAAAATACAGATATTTTCTGAGTTCAATATTAATAAAAACTGACACATTGTCATGTATTAATTACCTAATTTAATAATGAGATGTGAACGGAAGTTAAAAAATACATAACACAGTGCGGAGTAAATATTTTTTCTTAGTTCTAAATATCATAATTTAAGTTTTTCTTTCGTGCAATAAAGTTGATATAAATCAATATTGAGGGTACCAGACAACGATTAATCTATACTAGGAAACCCATAACTCAGGAACAAAATAAATGCGTCATAAATATACAAATTTAAAGCGTTATTTCCTACAAAATAAGGAACTTTGGAGGAGTTGGGGTGGTGACAAATGTATTCTTAATGCCGTCACCACACGGCCATTGCGGATGTCGTAAGAGTCGACTAAGGGATCGAAGTGTCACTGACCATCATTTGATAAAAGATTGATGACACATTACTGCGATCGCCAATCCGCTTGCCCAGCGTGGCGATTATGGGTATTTACCTCCTAATGCGTCTATACGCATAGTTAATAGGAGAGGCCTACGTCCAGCAGTGGACTATCATAGGCTGATGATGATGATGAAGGGACTTTTAAAATATAAAAGGATATTAAAAAACAATATAATTAAAAAATACAATATACTATACTAACTCATTGGATGTCGTGACGATGACGGGAGATTTTAGGTGCACCGCTTTCAAATGCTTTCCTATCGATCCCGTTGTACCACTAACCACCACGACACGAAAACTCATTGTTCGTACGATCATTGCACAAAGTGCATAAAGCCGTGTACCCACCCTGGTGGCATAACTCCACACCCAACTGATCTTCATTATTAATACACTTTAAAAACGCTATCTTCTCACCAACAGTAACAATACAAAAACGTAACAAAATAATAAAAAAACAATTTAAATTCGACTAAACTCTCGCTAAGTCTGTCCGGCCTGCAATCTTATTAGTGACTAAACACGTATAAAACCAAAACCCGAAATTGCCCTTTTCAAATTTACTAAAACATCCCCGCTTATCTATATCAAAACAAAGATGCGGCTATTTCATTCAACTTCACAAACAAAAGGTTTACCAGGTAAAGCCCAAGTTAACATATTTATCAGTAAAATTACCACGTGTGGTCAATTACATCGCAGACAAACTATTGTTAGCTACTTTGCGCGTGCAAAAAAGTATAGGTCTTATCTACAAAAGGGCCGCCCTGTCAGGTAATAAACTTAAATGAACGACTGTATTATCTTTTATGTATAGCAATTTGGCCAAATATTTTTTTTAATTTTCCTTCTGGTGATTCAAAATCACAATATAATTTCGAATCCATAAATAACACCGTCGCTTGTTATATAGAACCACGTTATTCTAGATAACATAAATCGATACGAAAAATGAAAGTCTAATCAATAAAATACCGTTCGTCCCGATTCAGAGTATAATACTCAATACGTACTTTAAAAACAAGTTGTTATTCAATATTAGTCCTTATTTGTTTGCATAGTAATTGGTCCGGCCGGATCCATGCCACGAGTAGTCGTTGCCAGAACGAAGCCAAGATTCGTAGATACGTATACAAACAAAGATTCGGGTACGTATCTCGGCGTGACTGTGAAATTCGTGATCTTAGTACCGCCGGGGTTAAGAACACGGAGCTACGGTTCGGCGAATAGTACGTATATCGGGAGCCCTAGTATCAATAGATATGCAATATATAGATGATAAAGCTATAAATATCAAAATATATAATAATATAATATAATAATAATATACCTGCTATTTTCTAAAGTACCAGAACATTAATCTTGAGAATTGACAAAGAGATGCTTGCGCAACTTGCGCTTAAAGGTGAATTTAGTTTGAGCTTGACGTATATCTAGAGGAAGAGCATTCCAAAGTCGGATGGCTTGCACAGTGAAGGAGCTAGAGAATGAGACTGAGCGATGATAGGGGACACTAAGAATTAGTTGACGGGAAGAACGAAGCTCGCAGCCTGGCCTGGCGGTGACAAATTTGAAATTGAACTATTTATTTATCCTTTATGTTACCTATATTTTTGTTAATAAATGATTTATCGTCATGTACTCATATAATGTTGGTTAGGTAAGATAAATAAATTAATTCTTCGTAAAACTATTAAATTAGGTATTCACATTCCCCGTTTCAAATTACGATTGTCAATCTTACATCGAGTTATTCAATATTAATAAGTACTAGGTTTCACTTGACAGTTTTCACTACTTATGCTTGATAGGCGAGAGATTAAATATCGGGTAGTTGACGAAGAAACTCTAGACGCGGGAAAAGTGAGAAATTCTGTGATAGGCGGGAGTGCCTACGTCACTACTCGGGACCTTCTGAATGCGATTATGAAAACTGGACTTTAAAGTTTTCACATAGAATAGAAAACAGAATATGACTTAAATTATTGAGTTAAAAAGCTTATTGGAATGAAGCTTTGGTGTGTGGTGATAGAGTTTAGTTTTGCGGATGGATGAGGGTTGAGAGAAAGCACTTTCCGGTTGTATGACGGGTTGTATGACGCAGATGAACTGAGGCTGAGGCTCGTGAGGTCGGCGGGCTCAGTCGCCGCGCGGTGCCAGTCGAGTGGAGTCCGCCGCGAGGCTACTCGCCGTTACCTCACGATAACATCTTCGCGATATCAAATTGTTGTGCCAAAGGTGACAATCATAAATGACATCACAAAGTTTAGCGATTATTTAGCGCAAGAACTTTCCGGTTTCAGGTGAGTTTTAGTTAAGGAATTTAATTTTAAATCCTGTTTTCTGTGCTTATAAGGAAACTTTGGAACCTAAAACATTGTTTGTGTTAATTTTTAAAATAAGTATAAATTTAATATTGATATGGAACAGAATGAAGGCGGTTTATTAAAAACGTCCCACTTTGTCGCTTGCCATAAGGTCGACCAAAGACATTTAATTCGTACCTATATAGGTACAATACAAGCCAATTCTGTCCTTATGGTAAGCAACAAAGTGGACCGTTTTTACATTCCTTTTTGAAATTATATTCTAAAATGCTTAATATAGCGAAATTATTTGTATTTAAAAGTAATTTAGTAGTCGTTATAAGTTAATATACTATTTACAATTTATCTGTTTAGCACGATGATTGACTGGTAGAGAATGCTTCAAAGCATTTAGTCCGCCTTTTGTACGATTTTTTTATGCAGTAAAGGTTAATTAAATAAATAAATATTTTAGCTTGTGTGTTATCAATAGTCCGCTGGATGCGGGTGGCGCAGGACCGGTCATTGTGGCAATCTTTGGGGGAGGCCTATGTTCAGCAGTGGACGTCTTTCGGCTGATATGATGATGATGATGATGTTATCAATAGGTATCGATATGATTAATTAGTTAAACTATTTATGTGTTTTTCTTTAAAATATCAATACATATTTCGAATATCGTAGATGCGGTGGCGTGCATTAGTTTGTGACATAAGGACGTCTACCAAAATTGGTACACTGTCTTTTTCCACCTGTCTTGTGCACATCCAATGTCCAGGTATACCTACTTAACTTACTTACAGTACGCACAATACGCACCTACTTACCCTACTTTATTCAAATCACATATTTTCAACTTTCACGGAACAAAAAGCGTACTGCATTGTTTTGAATGAGTACGTGCGATGTAACTGTTGCAAATTAAACGTTTCAATGAGAATGCCGCGGGTACAATACTGAACGATTACGATTATCGACGTGAGAACGTCTAGATCAAGTTATCTCGTCAATAATCGTCATATATCTACTTTAGTACGGCCACCTCCATACATATGTTGACACTTATAACCCGTATTCAAATTGAAACCTTCCTCCTCTTAGTAATAAGCTCTGAAGTGTAGGTACGCATATTTATAGACGTGACTGTACCAGCTGGGGCTAATTCGACAACTTCTATTGTCAGCTCGAGATATGTCTATGAAAACATACCTACTATTCGAACTTAATCTTCCTAATATTATAACATTAATAACTATTATAAAGGTTATTCTTTTTTTCATATTTAGTTTGTAGTTTATAATTATAATTATTATTTTTAATAGTTACTGTTTTCAATAAATAAACCCTATTATATATTTATGAATTCCACTATACTGCGTAACTTTTTTATAAAGGTTATGTCACAAGTATTACATGCATGCATACCTACAATATCATGTAAAAAAATCAGGGATTGTACCTTAGTAAATTTTGCTCAAAGTGAACCCTGAAGGTGACTCTAATCCACTCTACTATCTTGGACTATCCACAATATCAGACACTATTACTGTAAACCAGATAGCCCAGCTAACACAGGGTGCAGGGTCCAATAATTAGTACCTCCACATAGATACCTGACACATAGGTAAACCCAAAAAGTACTTTCACCTGGGTACCTACTGTGAATTATTATATTTGTAATGTCTTTGCGTACAAATCGTGACAGGCGGCTAATTAAAACTCATGGAGACTATTTCGACCATTTGAAAATGAAAGTTGCAAACGCTAGCGGGACGGCGCTAATAAGGTCAACATGCCACTGCGGGCGGAAGGAAAGTTGACGAAAACCAGATATTTCTCTAAGTCTGCTCTTCACTTTTCATTAACAATCGCACTGTACCCATGGCCAGAATTACTCAGAATCAATACTCAACACATTTCATTATATATAAGCTTTTATTAAGTTTCACTAGTCCATGTCCCGATGTTTATCTGTTGGTACCTATTAAGCAAATCTTGCGAGTAAAAAAATATAAATTTCTCGATCGATTACACATGAGCATATTTGCTGTATAACTATGTACCTAAGTCGAATGACAATGCAATATATACAAAGGAGCTAGTCTTATGATAGAATCTCACAAGAACTTGCGGACGAAACGACGTAACCCTATCAAGTTTGGGTTCCTTAAATTAGACTCGTCTTAATGAGTATTAAGGTGGATTGAGACCAAACGAGCGAATGCTCATTCTATCCCCCACTCTACGAAATCAACGAATTTAGACGAATTAGAGTGGGGGATAGAAGGAGCATTCGCTCGTTTAGTCAAATCTAAATCCACCTTTAGGGACTAAAAGAAATTACTAAATAAAGTATAGTCGGTACTAAATAATTAAAAAATAAATTTGACAGAATCTTCTTTTCGATTTTAATTTAAAGTTTTCTTTCTCTTCTGTGTAACTTTTTTAGATGGTTTTTATCTACCTACTTGGAATAATGCAATAATAACATGTAGACAATTTGTGATTAAAGGATGCACAAAAGTGAGGCTGTTTAAAATTACTCTTATCTCCGAAGTCTCCATATGACCTGATGTGAAACACGTTGACCAAAAATATAAATTACTTGGGTACTCATCTTTAAACATGAGAATTTCATTAGTGCACTTAATAATCGGAATGTACGCGCGTGAGATATCTGGAGTTGGACATTTTCACTACACGCTTCAAGGAAGTTCCGCTATTTGCGTATCATCATCGATGTCATCGAGTTTACAAAACACCGCAGTATGAAACGGCACGAAAAGTCATCAAGGAACCAGTGCAATATCTATGCAGCGATACATTATAGCGGTCCTTTGCCGTCTCAAAGGTTAGGTATGCGTACCGGTTGCAAGGATTATTGAAATAGTCGTTTTGTTACATTCAATTTATGCACATTGTATAGGTACAATACGTACGTATTTTTCCTTGAGGTCATATTCGAGGAAAATTCATACCAAGGCCATTAAATCATATTTTTTTCTATGCTATATTAGATTAGTGCCGAGTTGGTACTTAATAATAATAAGGAGATTTACTTCGCTCTATTTAGAAATATTGTTAACAGGCAAAAGAAAAAATGTACTTAGTACAAAAGCCTTTAATGAAAAAAATATTAACATCATAATTGTGTTACGAAATTAGATTTTGTGTAACGACTTTTGGCAGTATCTCTTATTGTTAATGAAACGAAAGAAGTGGACTGTAAATAAATTCGAAAATTAACCGTTACGACGAAAGTATTTTGAATGAGAATACGTTAGGGTGGGTGAGCAAGAACGTTGTTGCTAATTCAAAATTACGGGAAACTAAAGCGAAGTGAATAAGGTTACCTTCTGTTCCGGATGCTGGAGATTGGATCCCAGGCTTTGCTGTTCTGCTGTCGGTTCAGATCGGGCTCCTCCGGCCAGCTAAAGTCACCTAAATCGTTACCTTCAGCATCCAACTTAGCCTAGCGTCCGCCTTACAGACACGGTCTTGAGGGTTCCTTAGCACTTGCTGCTTCCACTCTTATAATATGTTGACGGAGCTACGGTACGTGTCAATGGTGTTTAAATTCTAATACGAAAAAGTTACGAAAGCGAGAACTGTGTTGACTTAACGACGGTTTTAAATCACACTGACGTTTTCGCCAATCCAGTTAGGGAGGGGGGAAACGTCAAACTTTTAAATTCTATATTGGCAGTACTGCCACAATAAACCGAAAGGTTGCAAACTTGAACATTATCCGCCTACCAAAATACGACAGTGTTTTAACCCAGAGAATACTGGAAAAATACGAACGAGAAAATGAAACTAACTAACCCAAAGGAAAGACGACACGACACATTTATAATAAAGGTTAGACGCTAATACCGTTGCCGTGCGAGTCTCGAGCGAGGCGACCGCCTACCATCAGATGACCTGACGCGAGAGCAAGAGAGGGAACGAGTGTCACAACGAGAACGGAAGTTAGCTTGACTACAGGAACGAGAGTAATTTCGGAGGCCAGAGCACCGACAGAAGGGCGATAAAGACGATATAGTGATAGGCGAACCGACGACAAGAGTAATAGCGACAGCGATAGTAATGGTGAGCCCGAGAACTAGAGTGAGAGTGACAACGAGAATGGATGTGAAAGCAAGAGCAGATAGGCAAGCGATAATGGAGAATAAAGTTATAGCTGAGAGGGATTGAGGCTGACGAGAAGATCGAGCACAAAAAACGAAAGGCGAGGCGAATCGGGGGCGAGAGTCGGAGCGAGAGCGAGAATCGGAGTGAGAGCGAGAGTCGGAGCGAGAGCGAGAATCGGAGTGAGAGCGAGAGTCGGAGCGAGAGCGAGAATCGGAGTGAGAGCGAGAGTCAAAGCGAGAGCGAGAATCTCAGCGAGGGCGAGAATCTAAGTGAGAGCGAGAATCTAAGTGAGAGCGAGAGTCAGGTCGAGAGCGAGAATCTAAGCGAGTGCGAGAATCTAAGTGAGAGCGAGAGTCGGGTCGAGATCGAGAATCGGAGCGAGAGCGAGAATCAGAGGAAGAGCGAGAGCCAGAGAGAGAGCGAAACTCAGAGCGAGAACAAGAGTCAGTTCGAGAGTAAGGAGCGACTTCAGTGGTGGCAGCACCACCCATCAAGAGCCATCCGAAAGCACTGTTAAGGGCAGTTGCCTCACCGCAGTCACCATTGATCAGGCCTGGACGCAACGACGAAGCGAAAATGTTGACGCTCAACAGCATGTCAACAGGTCCTGGGGTGTGAAAACCGGGATCAGCAAGTTGCAGGTCCTTAGTGCGGTGCCGTGACGGAATGTCGATGTGTTCAGTTGGCAGATCTGGACATATTCTAGGCAACAGATAGGCTTCAATTGAGAATGCGGCTTTGACCTCACCAACACTTGGTCGCACAACTAATGAAACTAAGCCCTGTGGCTGGGCTGATGCCTGACCTATACCATCAACCGCGTACCTCCCATGTATGACATTGATACCTAGTTTCTCAGCACAACTCTCGGTTATAAAGTTACACCCACTAGCACAATCCAATACTGCCCGTACAGGTACAAGACCACCATGCTTATCTCTAACCAGTACCTTAGCAGTAGCAAATAGAGTAGGGAACACACGGGTATTTGCTAACATGGATAGCTGGGTCTGAGAGTCCACAGGTGTCTCTGTATCCACAGACAAGGATACACGCGAATTAGGTCGGTTGAAATGCAATAGTGTGTTGTGTGAAAATCTGCAATGTTCACACCGCTCCTCCGACTTACAAGCCTTCACTGGATGTGAATCTGCCAAACACAAAATACACAACCTCTTTTGCTTAACTAAATTGAAACGGGTGTCTGGGTCATATCCCAAAAATGTTGGACATGATTCCAGCTTATGTCCTGCCCTGCACAAAACACAACATGGAGCAGACACAAACAAAGCTGTCTTTGCCCTACTAATAGGCCTATTGATATTAGATTGAGCGGAACTGGCAATAGACCCTGTAAATCCTGCAGTATCTAAAGCTCTATATCTTTTTTCTATAAAATCCTGCAATTCACTAAACACAGGGATGTCATCCGAGTTATGCTCTAGCTCAAATTGCTCTTTAGTGCTTTTATCAAGCTTCGACCACAGTAATTGCACAAGCATGAAATTAACATCAGGTAACTTAAAGCCTTTCAATATAGACAAGTTTTCATTAAAAACCCTATGAACCCGCTGCAGGTCACTAGGCCGACATCCCTTCACCGCTTCACATTGAACTAACTTTTCATAGTAGGTTGTTGCTATAAGTCTAGGTTTATTATATTGCCTATATAATGTCTCATATGCCAAGTTATAGTTGTCATCATTGACAGGGTAATTTTTTATCAGATCATACGCCTCATTTTGCACACTCGATAATAAATAATGCAACTTCTCAACTGGCGCAATATCTGTGCGTTTATGCACTAGAGAATTAAAAAGTTCGATAAATGATATCCAATTCTCAACCCTAGCATCGAAAGGCTTAATCTGTAACTTCGGCAATTTTGGCATAATAAGTTGTTTCGTTTTCGTAGTTGCGTCTTTTAAATCCCTCATTAAGCGTGCTCTTACTAACCTAAGTTTTGTGTCGAACGTCGCCGTGTAACTACAGATTTCCCGATGTTCACTCCTCGGCATGGTACTCAAAAGCTTTATTTGAGCATCATGAAAGTTTTGAGCTATAGAAGTTAGCTCAGATTCATCACACAAAGCTAACTCCACATCCGACAACATTTCTAAATACTCTATGCGCATTACTGCGTAGTCTCGTGCAATCAACACTGGGTTAACACCAGCATCTGCCTCCATTGACTTATCACCGGGTCCCATATTAACTCAATAATAAACAAAACACAAACAAACAACAACTAAGTATACAAAACTTAACTTCGAAGATCGAACCAGTTGATGACAGACTGTCTAATTTGACAGTGACACTGACACAAACGAAAGTGTTGGCAGCAATAAACAACAACGTGAATGATTGAATGAACTAAATTTAAACACCACTACACGATCAACTTTCTTGCTTACCCACAAGTATTTTTACAATTCCTACCCTAATTTTTTTTTCTCAATGTTATGACAGGAAAACAAATAAACGGATTCCAATAAGTGACTAATCGAAAAGAAAACGATAAAACCAGAGGTCACTTATCAAAATATCCGGTTCGGAGAACCAAAAATGTTAATGAAACGAAAGAAGTGGACTGTAAATAAATTCGAAAATTAACCGTTACGACGAAAGTATTTTGAATGAGAATACGTTAGGGTGGGTGAGCAAGAACGTTGTTGCTAATTCAAAATTACGGGAAACTAAAGCGAAGTGAATAAGGTTACCTTCTGTTCCGGATGCTGGAGATTGGATCCCAGGCTTTGCTGTTCTGCTGTCGGTTCAGATCGGGCTCCTCCGGCCAGCTAAAGTCACCTAAATCGTTACCTTCAGCATCCAACTTAGCCTAGCGTCCGCCTTACAGACACGGTCTTGAGGGTTCCTTAGCACTTGCTGCTTCCACTATTATAATATGTTGACGGAGCTACGGTACGTGTCAATGGTGTTTAAATTCTAATACGAAAAAGTTACGAAAGCGAGAACTGTGTTGACTTAACGACGGTTTTAAATCACACTGACGTTTTCGCCAATCCAGTTAGGGAGGGGGGAAACGTCAAACTTTTAAATTCTATATTGGCAGTACTGCCACAATAAACCGAAAGGTTGCAAACTTGAACACTTATATAGATCAATAAATAGGCGCCTAATTTTTTTTTATTTGACGCCTTTATCGACTGCCAAAGGTTGTTAGACAGAGTACACTCTACAATTGTACAATAGTACACTCTACAACTTTCGTAACACAATTGACGCGATCGTAATTTTTGTTTTGATTAAGCCTTAGCTATGTTTTTTTTTGCAGTCGACTCGACCCTAAAATATTTTATTTTTAACCCTTTATAGGGCACCGGTCTCAAAAACGACAGCACTATCTTTTTGTATTTTTTTCTTGTACAGAATTTTTGGCATTTTAATGACCCACGATTTTTTCGAGTTGCCCGTTAAAGGGTTAGCAGGCGGTATAGAATTCCCACTTTTGGGGCCGCTATGTAATATTTTTTTTTTTCGTAGCCTATTTGGTGTCCCACTGCTGGGCAAAGGCCTCCCCTCTCTTCCTCCAATCGTCCCTATCCATGGCCAGTTCCCTCCACCTCACGTCGTACGCGTCCATATCGTCCCGCCATCTCCTCTTTGGTCTGCCTCTGCTCCGTTGGCCATCTTGTGGCTCCCAGTCAGTTAGGATTTTAGCCCAATACGACGGATGCATTCGGCAGACGTGCCCCGCCCATTCCCACTTGAGCTTGGCGGCCTTCATACCCACATCTGTTACTCCGGTCTTGGAACGCAGGTCGGTAAGTATTTCGTATGCGATCTGTCCTACGAATCCAAAATGCTGCGCTCCATAGCTGACAAACTTTGAGTTTGGACTTTTGAGCTTCAGTCTGAGACCAAGTTTGAGCGCCGTAGGTTAGGATGGGCAGGATACACATATCGAGGAGTTTGTATGTAATATAATAAAATGTTATAAAAACTCGCATTTGCCTCGGTTCAAGCGTCAAGCACTATTCTTAGTCGTGGTTGGCTTCAAAAAACTAATTTGGCACTTACGGTATAATGACCAATTTCAATACCTCCTTAGCTAATGTCAAACTCCTAAATACTTATTTTGACAGTGGGTTTTGTTTTGGAGGCAGGGCGGCGCGTTCGGTCCACTGACCCATTGACCTTCAACGCACGACCGGTTGCGCTGCGCCTGGGCATAAGCAACTGGAGCGCCGGCCTAGCGGCGTTATACGTATTTATATAACATTAAAAAGAAAGCCTTACCAGCCGACCGTGGCCGTGAGTGAGCTCTTCAATGGATGCTATTCACGATGCCGACCGTATTATGGCTCAACCAGTCCCACTTGGCCTTGTGATTTTTTTGGTTACACTTCCACTACAGATGCCGCGTTAGTACAAAAAAAATCGACAGTATCTGGGTGAAACAACATTTTTTTGTCTGATATTCCCATGGTTACGGTCTCCTGAGTAGAGTAACGCGGGTTTTATGCAAAATTAAGCCACTTAAATTATGAAAACATGCATGTAGTCCATGTTTGTAGGTGGCCCATTAAGAAAAGGGCTTATTAACACCAGAATAATGTATGTTTGTATAATTTAAGTAACATAATTTTGCATAAAACCGGCGTTAATAAGGAGACCGTACGTAACCATGGCAATAACGGACAGAAAAAAGTTGATTCACTCATCTATGCGTGTTAGGGTGAAGACACATTTATCAGCATGCGTACCTACGCATTTTGTCTATAGAAAATGTCAGTTTAGTATGGGACCGCGTCTAGCTTTACGCACGCGTACGCATGCTTACACGTTTCATACTAAACAGCCAATTTTATTAGACAACATGCGTACGCATGCTGATAAGTGTGTCTTCACCCTTTGACATCTGTCACAGTTTATTTAATACAGTTTGACAGTGATAGGTGTCTTTCTCGCCAGTGAGCTATTTTCGCCTTACTCTTATGCTAAGGGCCATTGTTCCGGATCTCATCGAGATTATACAAGCGAGGTCACAGTTGAAAATGGAAAATAAATTGTTTTGTGAATTACATAAATTGCTGTGACGTGACTTGACAATGACAACTAGGCGGGCATTCAAATTGTTACAACTGGGGAAATTTAATAGAGTTCATGCTGTTTCATGATGGCCGTACTTTGTAAAAATATAGTGATTGAAACACTGACAAATAAATTTATATGAACATGCTGTACATAGTTGTAATTAAGGGTAACATTTCTTTAAAATATTTATAGAGTTTATAAGAATGATATTTCAAACAATACTGAGGTCTCTGGATAGTGAAAATGTAAAGAATTGTGAAGATTTCTATCAACATATGCAAAAATCGCCGTCGTAGTCAAGTTTAATTAATGTAATAGATTTTATCTGGGCCGAACATTTAAAAATACCTATTACACTTGCCATAAATGGACCTGACGGACCGTTTCAAGCAGTCCGTCCCGTATAAATCTTTGCAGTATGCCTGCAGCAGTACCCATACAAACTAACTGCTTGAAGCAGCCCGTGTATGGCCGGTCTTAGATTTCCCAGAAGCATGATTTGGTAACACGGGACTTGCTATACAGGGTTGGTCATTCGAATCGGTTAGCCTGTTGGAATCGGGTTCGATTCCCCAGCTGGGTATAGTTTTATTTGAAATGTATGAATGCAGATTTTCTTTTTATTAAAATCGATGACGTGGTTCCTAAGAACATAACATATCTTCGCATTTCTTATGGTAGTTATGGTTTCAGACCTTCCCATACTGTCAGAAATTGAATGAGCAAAGTCTTCAAGCTAAGTGCATACTTCCACGCCATGACTAATAAACAGTCACCCTCATCATTTTATCTACAATAGGAATTAATATACTCGAGGAAAACCGCATCTTAAACTTGCAGCTAATATACCTACCTACACAGGTGCTATCGACACAATTGAATCCTGCAGTGTTATTCACTAAGGAAACCGCCTTGCTGTCAGCGCTGTGTCAGCGCTGCGGCAGCGTCGAGCCTAAAAATGGTATTCACTAATGTACTTTAAACGACACTAGTGCTCGGCAACGAATGCGGCGTGAGCTGGAACTACACTGCGTCGAGAGTTTGACGTTTAATGTACGAACTTCGTATTCTCTAACGAAAAACAGCGACGAACTCGCCCACAACCTCGCTCACAGACTCGATTCCTAATGTCAAATAAAACAGCTAGGATTTTAGACAAGGCTGTCTCGACGTCGAGCTTGAGAATAGAAAAGAGAATAGCATAGCTGGTGGCTTATGATTAGACCCCGGTATCGGAGGTGCAAAATAATAGCTGTCAAGTTCTTACTTAGGGATAGGTAAACACATTTTGTGATGTCGATATCGGTACTCGATTTTTTGTACAATTATTTTTTTTATATACAGCGGCGTTCAGAATTCCATGAAACTGTCCATGCAATTTTGAACCCAACAAGGACCATTTATTTGTATACCCTTTTTCGGGATCTATGATAATAATGAACATTTAATACTCGATTTTATGTACAATTATTTTTTTATGTACAAGAACCATTTATTTGTATCCCTTTTTTTGGGATCTATGACAAAATTAACATTTAATATATAAATCATTACTATTACGATACAAATCTCTGGTTGCTATTACATTTATTATGTTTCGAGTTGCACAACATTGAATAAAAACTTTTGAGACATTAAATACTTATAATAAATTATTTATGTCAATAGATAGTCAAAGTCATCTTACAACTCGTCTTCTGTCAGCTGTCAAACCGTGAATACACTAAAACAATTGCTGCTTAGATTTAATTAGTTAACTCACATATATCCGTGCTTATTCCATCGAAGTGAACAATTTCCTGAAGATCATAACCTCACTTCTGGATATGAACATTATCACCATCAAGAACCGTGAGTAATCTGATTTATGGACAAAAATATTTTACGCAAATCCAATTTTTTGACACGCACACATACATAAACCAAAAATAACGATCTCATTTTGAAAATAATTAGGATCTACCGCAGAAAAACAACAGCTGAATAATTTGCATACAACTTGACAATTGAATTGAAGTGACACTGACACTGACAGTGACACGCATAAGGTGCGTTCAGAATTAAACAGATAAACTGCGTTTTTGTAGACATTGAGGGGTCGTTCAAAAACCACCAGTAATGAAGTGCTTGGGCTGCGATTTAAAAATAGATCGAGGAGAACTACTTGTCTGCACAAAATGTAGGGACCCCTACCACTATCGCTGTCTAAACATAACTTCGGCACACTACAGAGAGCATCAGATTGCACTAGAAGCTAATTGGAAATGCGCTCGATGCGACAATATCGCTCGCCGGTGCCGCAACGATGACGATGCTCCAGCAACCCCGACATACCTTCGTCCTCATTCGACACAAATGCAAAACTTGGACGTTACAAATATGTCAATAATCGACGAACCTATACCTGCTAAGTTGTCATTAATAGACACGATTAGCCAGCAAGGCGGGAATGAGCTACCGCTGCAAAAACAACCAGAGTTACCTTTATTGGAATTTAATGACATGTCAATAGATAACATAACTCATGATAATACGGCTTTAAGCATATTAGAAGACACTAGGAATTCTCAACAACACCCAGAAAATTGTAACATTACCTTAGATCTAATTAGCAACCTCTTCGACCAGAAGCTTAAAAAAATCGAGAGTTTTATAAAAAAAGAAATTGCCCTAGCTATTGAAAACCTAAAGCGAGAAACGGGCATAAAACATGCAGCTTTTATGGAACAACAAAAGAACCTGGCAAGTCAATTACAGGCAATACAGCAAAAGATAGAAACAATTCAAAACGAAAATACGTCACTTAAGACCGAGCTGCTTCACCTCCGCTTCCTTTTAGAACAAAAACAAGAGCCAAATCATACTACGATAAATCTTGAAAGCTATCCTGGAGATAAAAAAGGCTTTAGGCACTTCAACCTTAATAAATACAATGGGGAACAAGAGCTGAGAGACGTATGTATATCGGCGACAGTCAAGACGCAGGATAAGGATAAACAAGCGACAACTGGGAACAAGCTACAAACTGGAAGTAAAATGTTCTTGATCAGCAATTACAATAATAACAAAGTGCTCAATATGGCCGAAAATACCTTCGACGAGTATAAAATATGTCACCACCGTTACTCTCACGGAGGAGCTTCTGAAATGCTTTTAGGATTGGACAAACTTTTACAAAATTATAGCATGAATGACATATGTGTAATCTTAATAGGGCACAATGATTTTGTGAAAACAAATAACTATACAGAAATTGTTAACCTGATAAGACTCAACTTAAGCTCAGTAAACAACACAAACATTGTCATTTGTTCTCCAACGTTCAAGTTAGGTAGGTATAGTAATTTAATTAACAGACGCATAGAAATATTTAACGAACTTTTATATTTAGACATATTACAACATAGATATGCCTATTTCTTAGATTCTAACTGTAACTTGGAATATTCGACCAAAATGTTTTGGGCTCGATCTGGCCTACTAAACAATGCAGGTCTAACTAGGATATTTTATGATATAAAAACATACCTACCAGAAATATCTCGCAGAAACCGAGTCTCTATGCAGTCGGTTCTTTCAAACGATACTGAAAATATTGATCCCCTCTCGTCCGCTGAATCCATAGAGAGTATTCTGAATGTATCCGCGCATAGTGAAAGTTGTTTAGAGAAGGTGCAAGAACTACTGCCTGACATGGGAAACGTGATATCAGATTCTGTTGAACTAGTGCTACAACCAGAGTCCACGGGGCCAACAGATACGGAATCAGCTCGACAATCGATGCAAAATAATAGGTTTTTTCGTGAATAATGCATTCTGTATCTTGCACCAAAACATAGCAGGTGTTCTTACAAAAAGAGACGAAATTGAGATAGTACTTCAGGAATTGAGCCTTAAAGGTACTTCACCGACTGTACTATGCTTGTCAGAAACATTTCTGATTTCAGGGAACGAAAGTAATTTATTCTTAAGTGACTATCAACTAGCGTCCGTTTTCTGTAGAAAAAATAAGAAAAGAGGTGGAGTTGCTGTTTTAATAAAAAAGGACATAGACTATGACAATCTTGTGTCCGTACAACAGTTCGCGATTGAGAAGAAATTTGAATGTTGTGGCATAGAAATTACAAATCATAATCTAATTATAATCTGCTTGTATCGAACGCCAGATTCCAATGTGTACGATTTTTTGGACTATTTTAATAAACTTTTAAAATTTTTACATGCCAGACGCAACAAAAGAATTATCATATGTGGCGATTTCAATATAAATACTTTATCGAACAACAAAATCACCAAAGAATACCTAAGCCTACTGGACAATTATGGCATGTGTAATCACATTAATGTCCCCACCCGTAAAAACAACTGTATAGACCAGATCATTAGCAACATTCCAAAAGCTGTAGGGAAAACACACTCTTTAGGCTTATCAGACCATGACACTGCTCAAACTTTAACATTTAAATGCAAAATTAATAGTCATACAGCCTTCTATTACATCAAAAAAAGGGATTATTGTGAAGAGAACATGAAAAAATTTAAAGAATGTATCAATAGTTTATCATTCTCTGAAATTTATGAAGAAACAAACCCTGATAAGTCATTCGACATACTACACGATTATTTAATTTTATTTCACGACCTTTGTTTTCCAATTCTCAAAGTTAAAATAACGAAAAAGACTAAAAAACGCAAATGGCTGACAAAATCCTTAAAACTATGTTGCATAAAAAAAAGGAAACTATACTACCGACACCGACTGAATAATGAGGCGACAACTAAACAAGAATTACAAGTCTACACACGAACCTTAAGAAAATGCATTGCACGATCACAAAAGATATGCAACACTAATTACATAAATAAAGCTAAGAACAAATGTCGAGCAGCATGGAATTTAATTAAGGGGAACTTTGACCAACCATCAAAAAAAGAAATAAGCTATATCACAGGTATAAATACAAATCAACGATTAAAATCACCTCAAGCCATGGTAGAGGAGTTCAACAAATACTTTATAGAAATAAATAAATTTCCTACTATTGATACACTAATTAATTCGAAACCACTCAACAATAACCTCCATAGTTTCTTTCTTGCACCAACGTCACCACTTGAAATTTACAAAACAATACAAAAGCTTAAAAACACATATTCAACAGGCTACGACAACATACCCACATTATTGTTAAAGGAAGTTTCTACCATTCTCTCATATCATATTTCACACTTGATCAATCTATCATTTGAATACGGTGTATTCCCGAACCGGTTAAAAAAATCCATTGTTAAGCCAATATTTAAGAAGGGTGACAAGTCACAGCTGTGTAACTACAGACCGATTACATTAATTCCTACTATATCAAAAATATATGAAAAGGTTATGTACACGCGAATAGAGAGTTTTTTAGAAAAATATAATATATTAAAAACAGAACAAAACGGTTTCAGGAAAAGAAAATCAACAACACTGGCCTGTTTCCAGCTGAATGACCAAATCACGAAATGTATTGATCGAGGCATACCCATAGGCGTCTTATTCCTTGATATGTCAAAGGCATTTGATACCGTATGCCACAAGCTTCTCTTAAATAAGCTTTACAAACATGGCATCCGAGGACAAGCTTACTCTTGGATTGCAAGTTACTTAGCTAATAGAAAGCAATGTACCCAAATAAATAAAACTGTCAACAAAACAATTTGCACATTTAACTCTAGTTATAAACTCAACAATTATGGAGTACCACAAGGCAGCATTCTAGGGCCCTTATTATTCTTGCTCTATATCAACGATTTGCCTGACTCGATAAAACATAATTGTATTTTATTTGCCGACGACACAACTATAATAATTGAAGGGAGAGATAGGAATAACTTTGAAAATGATATAAATCAGGCTTTAAATGACGTTATTGATTGGCTAAGCTCAAATCACCTTCAAATTAATATAAAAAAAACAAAATTTATGCAATTTCGGTCATACAAGGCAACACCTCATCAGCTTCATATCAAACACGAAAATGACGATATTGAGGAAGTAGAGAGTACAATTTTTCTTGGAGTCACATTAGATACACACTGCAACTGGAAAGATCATGTAAACGTAGTATGCAAAAAGATCGACCAATTCCTATTTCCACTATGGCGTACAAAACAAACCGTGTCTCTCCAGGCTGCATTAACAACATACCACTCATATGTTATGTCCGCTTTAAGATACGGCCTCGTTTTGTGGGGAAACTCTACAGAAATTGACCGGGTATTCGTAGCCCAAAAAAAATGTATCAGAACTCTGAGCGGGGTCGACTGGCGAGAGCCGTGTAAACCGTTATTTCAAAATCTAAACTTACTTTCACTACCGTGCCTATACATTTTTGAAGCAGCTCGATTTGTTAAAGCCCAGTATGAATTATTTACCTGTATCGATAAAGAAACAACCAGACAGCAAAGAAGACATCGCTTGGCGTTGCCGGCTGATAACAAATTAGTGTTAAGAAGTAAAAGTGCCCATAACATGTGCATTAAAATTTATAATAAGCTTCCAGCATGCCTTAAATCTTTGCCCGAATATGAATTCAAGTCTAAACTGTATAGATTACTAAGTGAACATTGTTTTTATAGTACTAAGGAATTTTTTGCATATAAATTTTGATTGACATACTTAATATTATATCCTATTTATTTTCTTAAGCGTTTATAATCTTATTTTAAATAATTATTTATGACATCATTACTTTAATCGAATTAAGATTGTGATTTCTCTAGCTTGTATTTTAATTATTGTATAATTGTTTAATGACATTGACAATTAGCATGGTAATAATTCAAAATTTAGGTTTTCTGATTGCACTTGACACTAAAGTTAAGTGCAATGCAATTTTTCACATGCCTATCCAGGCTAAACATATTAAGGATACACAAATATTCATGTAACACCTGTACTATGTAGATACCATATGTTTTTGGTGAATAAACGACATTCATTCATTCATTCATTCATTCATTCATTCATTCATTCAACGATGTATTCGATTATTTAGCCGTGTTTACGAATCTATTCGCCTAAAATATTTTATACAATAGAAAGTTGAGTCACTTCTTGCTGAACACCCTGAACTTCAAAAATTAATGAAAAACATTGAATTTACAATTTGCAGAATACACATCATTTCCATATGTTGGAATATAAAAAAGCACATGTATGTCGAATTGCCATCAAGTATAAATCAACAACGTATGTTCTACTAATATTGATTATTTAATAAAGGATATTCCATTCCAATATTTGTAATCTTGCATATCTTGCATTGCAACTCAATCTTGTATGAAAACACTCATAAAAAAAGAAAAAAATTAAAACCAATTAAACTGTAACCGAGATCAGCTTAAGTTTTTCGTCAGTTGTAACATACTTTGGACCAAATTCGAAAACCCAAACTTCAGAAGGTTCATCGACAATTGCCTCAATAAAAAGTATGGCGATGTTACATAACATTAAATAAATATTTTGTTGATTTTGTAATTATATAGTCCTAGTTTATATCGTAAATAGGTGCGTTTAATTAAAGTCTTAGCTTATTATTATGGTAAAGAAAAATTATCGATATGTAACTTTAATTATCGACATCACAAATATTTTTACCCCATCCCTAAGAACTTGACAGCTACCATTTTGCACCTCCGATACCGGAGTCTACTTATGATGGTCCCGTTTTATTTATTTATCGTGCTACGCATCACTTTCGCACTTACATACTTGTCAGAACGTGACGGCAACAACGACAAACGATTAAATACGGTACCATCATAAGCCTACTGACCCTCCATATATAGTGAACTCATATAAACATTCGTCCACTGCCTCCATACAACTTTGTCATAGTAACATTGAAAGTCAATTTGTTCGACAGCTGCAATTTGACTTTGAATGTTACTTTGATAAACGCCTATGGTGGGTCAGAATTAAATTTTGTCCATAGTACTAAGCATGTTTTACGTACCTTGTAGTAGCAGTCGCGCGACGGGAGAGGCCGCGAAATGCTGCGTTTCCTGCTTGTGGCCTTCGTGGCCGCGGCCGCTTCGCAGTCTGCTCCGGACCCTGGATTCACACCATGTACGTTTAATTTAATTATTTCTAAGCCGAGAGTGATAACCAGGGATCGGAAAAATGTGCGTCATTGTTCGCAATAATATGGACATGGCGCCAAATTTGATTGAATGAATAAGTAAACGAATAATTTCAAAGCTTTGAGGGTTCTAACTATTCACAAAGGTTTTCATAGTTACCGGTGTCAAAAAGGTAATTTTCTGAAAATGATTAAATGTATAATTATCAGCGAACGGAAAAAACATAGAAGGCGAACTAGCTCCGAAAAGTGACGCCTCGAAACCGGATACATGGGCATCGATCTATATGACACAGAGCCTTAGTATACAAATGGCTGACACATCGCGCGGTCTTACTGACAGCTGGCGAAAAAATCTCAAAACCAAGTAAATATGACCCGTTACGCCGTCAAATGCACAGAAGACGCTGACACAAGCACCATAAAAAAGATGGAATCACATTTCACAAGAAATAGTCTCACTACATTTTATTTTAAATTTATTTGTTTTGGGGAAATTTTATATGGGGATGGTATAATGCCACCTTTTGCTCTGCCATGTACTCTGGCATCCTAGCACGTTTGTCCGTTCATTATTTAAATGTAGTACCTATGCTGTGCTAGTAGGAATTACAATGGCGACAGCTCATACAATCAAATAATACCACATTTTTAGTAAAAATGTGCAAATCATCGTGATAGCATTTGCAATGACGATAAAATAAAATGTGCAGTTTCAGTTGTATGAGAAATTGTTTTTTTTTTTTGTTTTTACATTGAACATACTCGTATTAGTTTAGTTTATTTTTATTATCTTTTCCTTCGTCTACATTTCTAAACAGTAGCGTTCTATAGATGCTGTCAAATAAACCAAAACCATCTCCTAGCCGTCGTTTCTCTAAATTTGTAGCATACACTAAAATAAAATTTGGTGAATATGTTCGCCGTTTGTTATTTAAAACTGGTAAAAGTGGAGTTTTAAATAATTAGGTACTAGTGATACAACATAGAAATGTAACAGAAAACCCTGAGGTATTTTTTAAGATTCTACTGTTATGTAGCAGTAGAATCTGCATAGCCTGCCTATATGCAGGTTATGGAGACGAGATCGGGGATAATAAATAGTAAGAATATATGTAGAATATTCGAAAAAATATTTATATTAATAATTCAATTTCTTTAAATATCTTGTGTCTTAAATTGCTTAATTCAACAACAATTGTTTTTCTGTATTCACCACGGGAACGCAGAAAAACAAGAAGCAAATTAATTTATTACTGAATATTTTATTTCAAGTTATCGTAATAAAAATGTGTACTGTAAAAATTGCTCTCCATTGCATTAAACCGTTTACGAACAATGACACATGTATGACATAATTCTTAATGACACATGTATTTTGGTAACGATCGCCATTTTGTAACCAACCAATCAGAACGCACTGTTTTGACGTTGACCAATTATATTTATGGACATTTGCGTAATTTAAACCGACCTCATCGTTTTGACGATTTTGATTGGTAGCTTAGTGCACATGCGTATATTCAGTTATTGCCCGTTATATGAACAGAATTTGGTATGAAGGGATGCTTCTATGTTTTTTTCCTTCGCTGATAATTATTCAATCAACTTTGGAGTCATGTCCATATTATTGCGAACAATGACGCACATTTGTCCGATCTCTGGTAATGGGAGAGATAATTTATTCACGAATAAATACAACATTATACAATACATTAACATATAAGTAGCGATATAACTAGAAAAAAAAACTATAATCTCTGGTGATAACTTAAGGGCTGATTTTTCAAGAAACATCCACACTAAATGGTTATCGTTATCGATGAGTAGGTCCACCCTATTGTCATAACATAATTTAACTAGATGCTAACAATGCAAGAAATAAAAGATCTAAATATGTATAGACAATTTTACGAGTTTACGGCATGTATCACCTCGTAGAGCAAAGAAATAAACCCATTAATATTTAGATCATATTAAACAACTTTTAGTATGGAGCCAAACCCGAATTCACGAAAAAATTTTTGCCAGTTTCATACATTTTGATTGCGTGATCATGAACACGTTGTATTGGAGAGTAATTTTTTTTCGTTAATTCGTGTTTATAAATATATAATAAATAAATAAAATAAAATAATGGGCTTCTTTCTTTGCTCTACGAGGCGATACGTACTGTATAACTAATACTGCAGAAAGTTAATTATTTCCTATATCTGATATTAATGATATTAAAATGTTTTTTTATTTTTAATATTTGTTTTTCGGGTACTCCAACTACTAAATGCACGATGTAAGAAAAAGTATGTGTCGTTTTGAATATGATCCGCATTCTTGTAACTTACCTTTAAGTTACGGCGCGTTATCTTTTTAATTAAATAAATCAACTACTTTAAGACTTATCGAATTATCCATAACAGTTATACCGATGTTTAATTTTGTAAACCAGTCGTCCTTGCTAGAAAAATATTTAGGATAATCACACAGTTACCTAAATACATACCTACAGTACTTTACCTACAGCCTTTAATACTTAGTGATATTTCGTAAATTAAGTTCTCGATATACGCTGAAAAGTACAGTACTTAAACAAGATATAAGCCTCAAATTCTTGGACTTTAACAGGTCGTCTAAAAAATAAATGAGTGGTGATCATTTCGATGCTATTCATCACCAGGTCACGGTGCTCAAAAATATCTGCACATGCACTAACGCCATGACCCGTAATAACATTACAGTATTTGTGAGCAAGTACAAGTACCATAGCCGATATATCTGATGAATGTACTAAGGTCCGACCGAGACCCATATTTTAGTCTCGGCCGAGACCGAGACCGAGACTTGATAGAAAGGATAAAAACGTATAAATTACATAAAAATCCCTAGCAAATACCTATAGTAAGTACAACATCAAACTAAATACAGCAATTTTAATTGAATATTTATTTTTTTCGAATTTTAGGTATTTTTATCGATAATATGATGGGGTCGCTTACTCTAAATTATTCCTTCCGTTCATTTTAAAGTGAAATTGAAGTCAGTTCAAGTCAATATGACACCAATAAAATCGCAGTAAGTTCGCGAGATGGCGTCAAGCTCGCCAATTACAACTAATTACGAATCTCGGCCACGGCCAAAAATGGCCGAGAGCCGAGAGGGATATCTCGGCTCGATTTTTGGCCGAGAATGCCGAGACCGAGATCTCGGTCGGACCTTAGAATGTACTGCGTCTTAGCCGTCTAATTGACCTCACCTTACTGTTGTAGCCGAGGAGGTGTCTCCAACGGTGCTAGGCGAGGTGGCCCGCGACGGCGGCACGGACCTCGAGTTCCGGTACCACGACCACGAACAGCTGACGCGGTACCTGCGCGCGGTGTCGGCGCGCTACCCCGCCCTCACGGCTCTCTACTCCATCGGCAAGTCCGTACAAGGTAACTGACATGACTTCTATGTTAATAGGCGATTTCTATTTCTCTTGCCTGCAACTTATTTGATTAATACGTACTTATAGCGTTTAAAATAAATCAGAGTAGGCATGCATTCGTTAATAGTTTGATAACTGATATGACCATGATTATGTCCAACTTTTGTCGTTTCCGTGATATTGCAGTGTACCTAATTCTCAGCCATTTTAGATAACTATAGAAAGAATAAATACCTAGGCATTGTAGTGTAGGTAATTAGTAATTGTCAGACATCGTTTTGTTAGCCATTTCGCAGCTGCATTGTTGTGTAAAAGACATTTGTATTCCCAATACCAGCTGAAAAGTCAATTGCGATTAATAACAGTAATATTAAACTAAAATGATCATCTCGTCATCTATCTTGAATATATCAGACATATTGAATGAGGGCTCTCCTATCTAGGAAGGACACACTTATGCAAGCAATGATAAATTGAATAAATTTCGTAATTGAAGTTTCTGATTTTACGATGTTTCTAGGTATAAAATACTTAGATACCCAAATACAAAAAAAAATCATAAGCGTTTCGTTATTCGCGAACCAATCGATTTCGTAACCGACTCTACAATCTAGAGATGGAATGAATAATTAACTGGATATTCCTTGGCACACTTACAAAGCTAACTTAAACGACGTTCAAACGCAGTTGTATTGTCATTCATAACATTATCAAGTCACTTTGTTTGACTGACTACTGGAACTTAATTACAAAGAGAAGTCGAGCTAGTAAGTAGGTACCTGATTCTACAAGTTAATTCTGAGGGTTAGGCTCTAAGTGCATCTACTCCTAGGATCTAGGTCGCAAGCGTTGTAACTTGTTAATTATTACACACAGGTTCTTTGATCTACGCTTGGATAGGAGGTACACATTTCTCATAAAGTAAATTGTAGGAAAAGCGTTGATGGAGAACGCGATTAAATGTTTCTAGAGACATACCTATTTTGCGGATCATAAGCGATATCCATAGGCAGATTTAGGATGTGGTTGAGTTGGACATACAGTGTGTAAGTCTAATACGGGCGATCAATTAAACCAGGCATGAGATTCATTAGTGTAATCATGGACTACAAGGTTTTTATAAAGTTACTCTTAATTGTGACCCCACAGAATTTTTTTAAGATTATCGGAGCAGCAATGTAGGTACGAACATTTGTTATTGATATGGCAGTTATGTCATCTGCTTTTGAAATTAGCTGTCTATTATACATATTGAACGTATGTTGCTCTACATTGCGCGCCGAATTATTTTGTATGGAAAATTTTATTGCTCTGATTTTAAGTAAAAGTTATTTGAATGTACTTATTATGTCGTAAACTAAAACCCGTTGAGAGCTTCGCCCGTATTAGTCTTACACCCTGTATAAGTAGGTACCTAGTGTAACTACCTACTATTACGTTGTATGTATCTACGAAAATTTGTCGTGTTATCTGATCATTGATCGGTAAGATTAGTCCTAAACCCAACCTATAGCACCATAGCTGCATAGGCATCTTAGTGAAGAAGGTAAAGCGTAACTGGCGGAAGTAGATAAACGAGACCAGAAGGCAGGTTGAAATGACTGTTTGGATTCGCAGGCCGCGACCTATGGGTGATGGTGGTGTCGGCATCTCCGTACGAGCACATGCTGGGCAAGCCCGACGTCAAGTACGTGGCCAACATCCACGGCAACGAGGCCGTCGGTCGCGAGTTACTACTGCATCTCATTCAGGTGCTTATACTACATTATGTTGACGCATTAACCCCCTTATTTATAAACGTCTCCTAACTTAGCAAGCCGACAAGTATTGTTTATAACTTTCGGTCTTATCCATATGTCTATAAGTCTGCAATATGACTATAAGACAAACAATACTTATCCGCTTGCTAATAAGCTATCCGATAGGAGACGTTTATGAATAAAGGGGTAAGTTTTTTTATACGTTCTTGTCTATTATTTGTGATTTTTTTGCAACACAGGAAGCTGTTAAATTATAAATATTGGATGTCATATACCAAAGAAAAAACGACCAAGATCACCAACGTCCTAGGTGGGAATCGAACCCACGTGCTAGATAGCTTTCGCGGCCGATGCCTGCACCGCTCGGCTACTCGGTCTTAAGACTTTCCTTCGATTCCCACCTCGGACGTTGGTGATCTTAGTCGTTTTTTCTTTGGTATATGACATCCAATATTTATAATTTATATAGGTAGTATTAAGTAGTGTGACTGCTGGGGAAATAATAAAAGTACAAATCAACATATTTAGTTAATAAATAATTTGATTTGTGTTTTCATAATTAGTTCAACAGAAAGCTGTATTATACTATACTGTATGCTGTATGGAAGCACCCCGTTATTTTATTTTTTTGTGGTTAAATATTCGCTTTCACAAATTGCGTGTCGAAGTACTACACAGTTGGAATTAGAATTTGTTATTACATATCTACGGAAGCGATCACATTCTATAGATAGTTGATTTATTTTTTCGGCATTACGAATTAACATACCTAATTTAAAATGTAACTATTTAACTGAATCGATAGTTCACTGCAGCCACCAGATCACAGCCAAACGCTTGCTTGTATATGCTATAGTATTATACTGCCTCTAAACAAACTTCTATAATTTGCAGCATCTGGTCACCTCCTACGACACCGACCCTTACATCAAATGGCTACTCGACAACACCAGGATCCACCTGATGCCGTCCATGAACCCCGACGGTTTCGCCATCTCCAAAGAGGGACAATGCGACACCATCCACGGCAGGTAAATTTAGACCTGAATAATATTGATCTATTACATTGTGCACACATCAACCGGTATTGTGCAAACTCAACGACTGTGGCGCAAGTTGCGTCATAGGTACATTAAAATTACACTATTTTGTCATTTATTTTTCATTTCCTTTTACATAAACAATTTAAAATCACACTAATTTACTTTTTATTACAATAGCATCCGTTATTGGAAATGATCCATTATGCAACTATTAATGTGTGATTTCATTATGAGTTGTTGGATTGTCCTGTCCATCATTTTGAGTGGAATATTTAGATCTATTCGTAACTTAGAGCCTTGAACGCGGTGAATGATCAATTGTTACTTCATGGTTGTATGTAGGTTTATACTGTATTGTAGTACCCCATTACACATTAAATTAGGCACGACCTTTGACGAATTATATCAAAACCTGAAACTGGGTTTCAATAACCCCAATGTTAGAGATACTTAGGTACAGTTTCCTACTATTAAATAAATGTACACCAATAAAAATAACTTGAGCGACTTACATATTTGTAATTCAGACACAACGCCCGGCGGTACGACCTGAACCGCAACTTCCCAGACTACTTCAAGGCCAACACCAAGCAGCCGCAGCCGGAGACGGAGGCCGTCAAGGAGTGGATCTCCAAGATCCAGTTCACGCTGTCCGGATCTCTGCACGGTGGCGCTCTCGTCGCCTCTTACCCGTTCGACAATACGCCTAGTGCCAGTAGGTAACATGACATTAAACCACCAAATTAAAGCAGCAACTTGAGAAACAACAAAAAATTATCACGTCGATCACGTATTTCTTACTCAATCGGCACTTTTTAACTAAGCATCCGATTTTCACGCTGCCCTAAAGGACTATGCAGGTCTTCTGTACTATGCTCAGGTGATGTATTCTTCTGATTCTAACATCGTAAACAGTCTGTGACTGGATGTGCACATCCGCAGTTCCTTCTTCATATGATTCCAAACTGATCATTTGGATATTAGATACGGCTGACTGATCAGCAATACACGATGTTACACGAGGAAATCGAATAACTTTAACAGCGGATTCCCGAGTTCGTAAGATAGGTTATAGGTTATAGGTTTGCGCGGGCTAAATTTTCCGCAACTCGACGTCAAAAATTTGCGCCTATTTTGCGTGATGGGTTGTCGGCACTACTCTTGCCAACCCAGCTCTACCAGAAAGCCTAGCAGACCCTTGATGTTGCCGACGACTTCTGGGAGAGACCTCGGGGATCCGAGGTGTTGTGCCCGGTATTCTGCCACCCCTGGACACGCGAGAATGACGTGGGCGGCTGTCTCTTCCTCCTCCAAGCAGGCTCTGCATAGGGGGCTGTCTGTAACACCTATGTTAAACAAGTGTTTGTTTAGTGAGGCGTGGCCAGTTATAGCTCCAGTGAGGAGACGGAGCTGTGGCCTCTTCATCAGTTTCAGCCTCCGTGACAACCCGGGGTTGATTCTAGGTAGGGCTTCTTTTGATTGCCTACAAGTACCTAGGTCTGACCACGACTTCTGGTGTTTTACCTTGGTGTTATGTCGCAATGTGCTTCGCAGCCAGGCGTGTGGCAATGGTATAATCGGCTCTGGTCCTATCGTTTCCGCCTCTGAGCCTCCTCTTGCCAATACGTCAGCTGCATCATTTCCTCGCGAGTTACTGTGTCCTTTTATCCACTGTAGGGTTATGCTATTGGTCGCACATACCTCCGACAGTGCTTTGTGATATTCGTAGATTAGCCCTGAGGTTATAGTGTAACTCTGCAGGGCCTGTAGTACTGATCTGCTGTCAGAAAGTATATGGATGGGATAGTCCATTACCTTCCTTGAGATTATTGCGTATGCTGCCATTATGATGCCCATACACTCCGCCTGGAAGACAGTGTTGTAGGCCCCTAATGGTGTAGTGATGTGTATGTTTAGGTCCTCCGAAAATACTCCAGAGCCAGTACCTGACCTTGTTTTGGACCCGTCCGTGAAGATCCGCAACTCTTTTGGGTTGAGACCTTCGTGGGGGTCCTCGTGTAATTGTATTTTGTATTTCTTGTCAAACACGAACTGCCTGGGTATCCTGTCGGTCACCGCTTCTATGAGCGGTTCCTTACCTATAGCCTCGTAGAGGATTTCGGTGTGTGGTACCCGGGGCGGTCTCCAGAGATTTGACTTTTTGAGACGTACCGCTGTCGCCAACGCCTCCTGTTGTATGTGGAGATGTAGCGGCGGTAGGTTCAGTAGGGCTTCCAGGGCCGCAGTGGGAGTGGTCCTCATGCTGCCCGTGGCTGCCATACAGGCAAGCCTCTGGAGTCGTTGCAGTTTGTCAGCGACGGTGGATAGCCTGGTCCGTGGCCACCATACTATTGCACCATAGCTTATTATTTATTATTTAGTAAGATGCAAGTAATGTTGCATGAACGCTTATCCAAATATGATATATAAATTGTTTGTTTCAATTGAAATATTAGAAACTATAGAAGTTGAAACTTCTATAGTTAGCTGAAGGAAATTCAGAGAATAAAATAGAATGGAAATTACTCCACCGACAAGAGCCAAGCTCTTAAATAAATGATGATGATCAATAGAAATGCTATGTATGAAAAGTTGAAAACATCAAAAAGTAGTCAAGTTTCGACCTGAGTTCGTATAAAATTTTTTTTGCATCTTACGATCTTCTAAGGAATGCGCTATTCAAGTTATTCAGTTTCCTGGTGTTACTCCGTGTATGAACTATATGATATAATCATTATGTGTAGTTATAAAAATATAATTCATACTTACATAATATCGTTATCGAATATAGTTACCTATGTAATGTACGGACAAGCTTATTTGAATTCCTTTAGTTTAGGCTCTCCAAAACATAATTAACAATTACCTTTCGCCCACATGTCCCCTGAACGCAGTATTCCAAAGCTACGCGCACTCGCCGTCCATCGCCCCGGACGACGACGTGTTCCGCCACCTGTCGCTGGTGTACTCCAACAACCACGCCAAGATGTCCCGAGGGGTGTCCTGCAAGTCAGGCTCGCCGAGATTCGAGCATGGGATCACTAACGGCGCTGCGTGGTACCCGCTTACTGGTAAGTTTGTGGTCATCATCACTCATCAGCCTATCTCAGTGCTGGACGCAGGCCTCTCCCAACTATGCGTAAAGACGCATTAGGTACTCAAAATCACCACGCTGGGCAAGCGGGTTGGCGATCGCAGTAGTGTATCCACTATAATGACGCTGCTGATCAACGTCAATCGTCGGTAATAAATAAATGGTTAGTGACACTTCAATCCCTCAGCCGACTTCTACGACACCCACGGGAAGAGTTGGTGACAAAGGTATTGTTACTGCCGTCACGGCTTGTGGTATTGAAGAATATTTGTTTGTCGAATTGTTGACGGATCGCGATGGGAAGCAATTACCGTCCATCGATGCCTGTGATGCTCGTAGGTTGCCGGCTTTTTAGATTGCATTACTTACACTATGCTACGTACGCTCTTTGCCTGATGTGTGTGAAAAAATACAGAAGCAGCAAATTTAATAATTCATCATATTTTTAGGAATTTCCAAAATGTCTGGACGCCTGACACCGGCAATTCAATAAATCTTGGTTGGGTATATAGGTATATATCGATTCCCAGAAATTTCATGTTAGTCCGGCAGCTATTTTAACTGTAATGATTCAATTGTTTTATTTTTTAACTAGAGGCTAACTGGGCTATACATACACATCGATCCATATAACGAGATAAAACGAAAGTGAGATGTGATCTGATTATGTAGGTTTAAGACAGATATGATCATCAAACATTGTTTTTTTAGGTGGAATGCAGGATTACAACTACTTGTGGCACGGATGCATGGAAATTACCCTGGAGATCTCTTGCTGCAAGTATCCACCGGCGCATGAGTTGCCCAAGTATTGGCAAGATAACAAAGAGGTATAATCATTTAATTTCAAATTATTATTTAATTGTAAATATGATTAAGCACCCAAAACAATCGTAAAAGATGTGGCTATTAGATAAGTGACTAATTCCACTCATTATGTACGTAACTTGATAATAACTTTATCTATCGATAACATACTTTTACAAAATTTTGCTAGGAATGTTTTGTTGTGTCTAGCTAATATTATCTACGCATGGAGCACGCATATAAGTCGTGAAAATACTATTTTACCTACATTTTGATGCAGAAGTGTCGTCATTATCATTATGTTCAAATCAAAGGTACCAAATCTGGTGGAATCAAAGGTATCAAAGTGGTAACAGTAACTATTACCAAAACACTGTAATTATTCGTAAGACTTGTGCTTAAGCTGTGTCTGAGGATTTATAATAACTAACAAAATTATCAAAACAAAGTCACATTTAATTTATACATATATGAAGTACAAAGGTTAAATCCGCATTCAAAGGCTACGGTAAGATCTGATTTTTAGATTATGTTCAATTAGCATTTACATTTTTTAAAACTTAATGAAAAAGTACATGAAAGCCAAAACCATCAATAACAGCGACGGAGCAGTAGTTACAGCAGAGTTGTCCCAGGGTTCGCCCGGCGACACAATGCCGATGACGCCGCAAGCGACGCGCGCGCCAGCGTTGCCGGTTGTCAACGAGTCCTCGTGGCCTCCCAGTCCAAGGTCATCAGTACCTTCGTGCAGAACTAAAGCACGTCCAAGGATATTATTCCTCCCTCGCAGTGTAGCCACATGGTCGACGAAGTCAACGGACGCTACTACGATCCCGTTTGTTTCCACAAACTGCACATTACCAAAATCCCCAACGTGCCGCTCGTCGTGGTCCCTTCCGCCGTGATTGACACCGTCAGGGTTAAAATGTGCTCCAGTAGTGAGGCATGTCGTCACATCACCTAGCTCGTGAATATGGAACCCGTATTCGTTTGCAGGGAGCCCTATAATACTGCCTGTAACATGGAGACCGTCATCGGTTTCCGTAAACGTTACACTTCCGGCTATCCCATCAGCGACCAAATGAGCTATGGCTACCCGTTGACAACTTATTCCAGTGGTCAACAAAGTAATTAATGTCACATATAAACTTAAACGAGACAACATTGTCGTTGAAGATTAGAAGCGATACTGCCAAAAACTCTTCATTTATATGCTTTCAGCGATAGGGATTGAGTGGTGATAACAGACATGGATTGTATCGATACTTTATCGCCGAGATGTCAAATCTGAAGATTAAAAATGAATGACTTTTCGTCATCACCAGCTCCGCATCTGATGTTCAAAGTCTGACTTGCAATTTCAAGTACTACCTAAATAATAAAAACTTAAGGTGCGTGCAGACCGAAAGAGCATTCGCTGTTCTAGCGCCCGTTCTAAGAAATCAACCAATCACGCTATGTGTACCGATCGAATTTCGTAGAGTGGGAGGTTAGAACACTTAGAACAGCGAATGCTCTTTTAGTTTAACCGCACCTTAACGCGCAATGTAGCATAAGGTGAACAAACACGAATTATACTAGCCGGTTAGTACACAATTATGCTCGTACTTCGGCTATAAGTAGTTATTTATAAGAAGTATCTTACCATTTTTAAATCTCAACATTATACACATAACTATTACAACGTAGGTAGGTACACACCATTTCCTTCCATCTATGCATAATGTCCTGCTGCCAGCAGAGCGATTTTAGGCCTTATAAGATCGTGAAAATACATAAAATGTTTGTTCCAGTCGATGATCAAGTACCTGGCCGAAGCACACCGCGGCGCGCACGGCTTCGTGATGGATGAGAATGGCAACCCGGTGGAGCGCGCGTCCGTACGGGTCAAGACGCGCGACGTGGCCTACCATACTACCCGCTACGGAGAGTTCTGGCGTATTCTACTACCCGGCACCTACCGCCTCGAGGTACTACCTACATTAGTGTAACAATAGCCAGGGGGCTCGATTCTCAAACGCTTGTTACTTGTAAAACAAGACAAGTAAAGTCTCTCTTTAATGTCCACTTTTACAAGTTTTTAAGAAACATGGCTACCCGTTGACACGTAAAGATGCCCAACGTTTCCTTTTATGAAATGAAATGAATTTATTAACACAAAACATAACTTAAAATTATATTATATTAAAAACAGAGATATCGAAGTTGTGCCTCACTCAGCTTGTTGTCACGTAGTGCACCGCAGGGCACACTACGCAACGCTGATTTTCAGTGAGGCCCGTTTTACACTAGTACCTAACTTATCGTACCCAAATGGGACATCAAATATTCATATGATATTGCTAATGCAACACTCGACTGCGAAGAGTGTGAAGTATGCATATGAAATAAGTAAAGTAAGTAGTATTTAAATCTTGCAGTTAAATATTTGCATGATTGTGTTTCAGGTTTCTGCTGAAGGCTATTTGCCTCAAGAAGTGGAATTCATCGTAATCGATAGCCACCCGACTCTACTTAACGTCACTTTACACTCTGCTAAGGTAAGCAAACAGTAACTCTACCAATTTAATGGAATCTGTAAATAAATTATTATAATTTATTACTAATATAATATTACCCATGTATGATAGTTCAAGGAAATCCTAAACCTGCACTGCTCCTAAACTGCAAATAAATTGGGATTCTGGGAACAACAGTAAAGTAATAAAGTAAATAAGGCTACATTTTATAATGCTACAAGCACCTAAAAGTTTCTAACTAATTAAATAGGTAAACCGCCTACGTACACACACAACTTATTGTAGTTTTATAAAACAGGAGCCAGTTAAGACCTTAGTGTCTCTAAGATGCACTTTCTTCCGAAAACTAAATGGAAGTACTTTAACCAATCCTAGTAAACTAGTAATTCTCCTAAAGTATGCGACCCCTACCTGAAAATGTCTTACTTATTTGGATTAACTTTGTACATATTACCTATCGTACTATAAGCATGAGGCACTTATATCTACGGGTGGTGGATTGGTCCAATAGGGGTACGTGCCGAGCCTGCCCGCGCGGAAGCCAGGCCGCGGCGCCAACAGGAGGGTCACACTCACCACCACCACCACCACAACCACCACAACCGCTGCTGACGGAGCCTGGAAGTTCCCTGAAGACTAAACCACTGTACATACAGACGCTTTTCCTTTATCAGTGCTAATTATCTAGCTTCACGGACTTCGTTGACTGCAAATACAGCTTGGGCGATTGTTTTAACATAGAATGCATTTATTTAGGGTAAAGCATGTAGATGGTAACAGAACCATGTGTTTAGGTAGGAAACCAAGTTATCTGAATTGTTATCTAGAAAACTGGGTCTAAACCAGAGATTGCCCTATGAAATGCGGTTCCTATAAATCTCAATATCATTGGGGAGCGGTCCTTCGTTTTTACATCAAGAATCTTGTTCATGGGTGCATTTGTAGATATTCTTAAATATAGCTTACATGACACGATAGAGAAAATAAGTATTTAATATCAGACTTGGGACCTGTTTAGAATTTTAATTAACGACCAAAGTATAGACTCCTCAGAATCAAAGTGTTATACCTAATTGTATTTAAGTAGGTAATAGAATTCAAATGTTTAAGATACTTGTTGATGCTTTTTGTTGATTTTAAAATGCATAGTTGAATACTAATACAAACGCCTCTTTTTACCTGTAAATATATCCTTCTGGGAGTTCAGGTGAGTGAGAATAGACTACTAATAACTATAATACTAACCATTGAAATAATTAATTCTTTCTGCATGCACTGGGGACTGAAATTTGGCACAGACCGCCAAAGCGGTCAAAAATATGTGTCTAGTGTACTTCCACACTACGATATTAATAATTTATACCTATTTGGCCATTTTTATGTTTACCTACACAGTTTGGGCGCTTGCCAAAGTAACTTTGAAGAGACAGACCTTTCCGTATAAGCGGATAAAACTTTACACTCACTTATATTTATCTCCACAGCGCATCGACGGAGGGCCGTATTACCGGCCGCTGGTGCCGACGCGGCCGCACGCGCCGCCACCGCCGCCGGGCATCTTCGCATCACTGTCCAACTCTTTCAATAGCTTTGTTTCCAATATCTTTGGTTGAATAGACAAGTGAAGGCGCTTAGCACATGACACTAGATTATCAATTATGCAGTGAAATCGCACAAAAACGCGATGCCACATAAAAAGACTGGGAATTGCTTATGAATAGAAATTGTCCTGTACGCGTGGAGATATGGTGTTATGTATTAACCGCTCAAGCTAGAGATTAGCTTAACAGTATAATGTGAAGAAGCGTTCAAAACACGTTTTTTGAACTGTCTGAAACATCTCTATTGTAGCTCCGTCAATTCTAGGTTCTCAGTACAATTTACTTGTTTTAAGTGTTTTTGGTACATATTTTCGTTGTTTCCTGTGTCTGCATAAGAGCTATGTAGTAAAGTAACCTACCGATTAGTTTCTAAACTATTTTGGACAATTAATTTAAATTGGAAATATGATGGTCTCATAACACATCGTATACTAAATGCTCATCAAATGTTTAGTTTACAAAAGGATAATTTGATTTGAAAGGTTAAAATAGCGTAGCGTAGTATTTAAATGTAAATATAGTTTAACTTGTTAGAAAGGTTTAATTAAGATGTTAAGTTTATTTATTTTAATATTTACATGACAAAATAAAATCATAAATATAACAAATAGTTTTATTAAGCAACAAGGAAAATGTATAGTATGTATTTTCTATCGTTATGCCTGCCTAACATGAAAAACTACTTTCAGAATCTCCCGCTGCGCTTCCGGAAAAATAAGCCTAATATTTTGTTTTAATTTCAATCAGACAAGGGCATCGTGCAACGATTTACATCAAAAATCGCTAAAATGACAACACAAAACATTATTTAGTTATAATATTTTTTGAACATTAGGCGTCTTTATTACGTGTGTTGAATAGTCAGCTCCTTAGTTTTTCACTACGCTTTGAGATACCTCGCTTGTTTTTTTTCCGCAATACAGTTACTTAACCTCGTCCTGCCCATTGCGATTTTTAAAGAATATATTCGATTTTTGTCAAATAATGAATGAAAACTCTGTTCAGGTTAAGGTTATACTCAAAAATCTTTTCTTTGTAGAACAATGGAAAAGTGACAATATTTTCAAATAGATTTAAATTTCAATAGCTCAAACTGAGTATGAACTATGAAGGCTAGGTAAAAGAGAATAAAAACTCACGGTCGTCAGAGCATTTCGTCCAGTTTGACCAGGTCCCGGGCGACCAGAAGTTACCCCTACTATCGCTAAGGCCGTGGGTTTTCTGGCCGGCGGTCGGCGACCGACGCGTGTCCGCCGCCGACGTCGTTCGAATGTTTGAGGGTGGTTTCTCTGACACGTCGTCGGTTACGACTTAAAAACGCTAGGTGATATTAAAAGCCTCAAGTTCTTTAACAATTTATTAAACAAAAGAGCACTCACAGCAATCGTTAGGACTGCACTTCGTCCAGTTTGACCTGATCGCGGGCCACTTGAAAGGCGGCGATGAGCGCGGCGAGCTCGATGCGCTCGCTGCAGCCGCCCGCCAGCCGCGCCTCTGCGTCCGCCATCTTTATTAGAAGAGACACCAGGACTTCGGGTGGCAGCTTCACTGGAGGACAAATGAAAGTCTTAGATTACGATTGAAATGAGCGACACAGATGTAGTACATAATCTTTATTCTTCGACTCAAACTCGGAAAACTTCCTAAAAGTTCGATCAATCAAACATATTATATCATATTCATAATTTTATGTAATATCCTTTTGAAAAATAGATTTTGAAAAAGCCAATTAATTAATGACCTTTTTTGCAATATAATTGCGACGTTGCAAGCAATATCGCCATTAGCGATATCAACCATCGCCATAGATGGTTCGAATATCGATTATCGTTATTATAATAACGCTTATTGTGATTGGCAGATTTATGACACGTCTGTAAACGTATGTGTCAATAGGTGATGTCCGCGGACTCTAATTTGAGTAGGAATTGTTACTTACTTCTTTGTATAACCGTATGGATTTCTGTCAATATGTCGCTGAGAGCCAATCCTTTCGCTATCTTGAGATCCTGTATATCTGTATTAACGTTCAGCAAATATTGGAACATGAGATTACACAGAGATGAGGGTTTGAAGGACCATCGTCGCCCTAAAAACTAGTACTTCCATAAACATTTTAAATAAAATTGATTGCAGTACCGGCCAATAATATATCACATACAGGTTTTTTTCAGAACTTTTTTTTATATTTGTAAACGGTTTCCACACTTTCCACCTTACAACTATAGATAGTCTAGGCATAGGCCTTTGTACTAGCGATGAAAAAACTTGGAATCATGGAGTGGTTTTATCATAAAAAGTTTTTGCGTAAGGCATTTCGTAGTAAAATTATTTTTTTAAGTACAGATGGTGCGTTTTTTAAACTCTAGTGCGAGAAGTGTGTCATTTTACGTCCAGTCCAAAACTTCGGAGGGCCATCTGCACTAAAAAACGTCGTACGAAAATGTTTTTCGCACTTGGGTCGTAATGTACTATTTTTAACGGCAACTATTTTAGCAATATGCTGTGTTCCCATTGTAATTCACAATACTTAATTGCCTATCCGCTTACACACCGTTGGCGCATACGAATGCGGCGCCAATGTGGCATCAGCCTTAGGGTGCGGCTCCACTGAGGCGGAGAGGAGCGGAGATGTGCAAAATTGGCCAATGAGACCACATGACAGTGTTTCGAATTTTGAATTTAAAGAATGTATTTGGTCAATTTTGCACATCTCCGCTCCTCTCCGCCTCAGTGGAGCCGCACCCTCATAGCCTCATTTTTAATGGTTAAAAAGGATACTCTTAAAACACGCCGCGAAGTCATTTTCATTGAGCAGCCAGTTGAGTATCGCATTGATATCCGCCCGCAGAGGGTGCCCCACACACGTGTACACCGTGTCTTCTGTCACCCGGCGGTACGCCAGCCACGTGCTCTGTAGTGTGTTGAGGACTTTACGCATGTCGCCGCCGGACAGTGTGAGGAGCGCCTTTAGACCGTCTTCAGATATGTCCACACTGGGTAACGAACATTACATCGAAACATGCAATAAGTCATACTAGGATGTATAGGTCACCGTCAATAGTACCACGAAAACCGCAAAAATATATGATATGCTCTTATGTCGCTCTAAGTAAGGTTGTGTCAGATATTTTTGCGGCCTACGTGATAATCGTGATATAACATGCTACTGACGTTGACTGTACTTGTGATTGTACTGTAGTAATGAAATTTGAATTCATCCCATTTTAGGATGGCATTTATTGGTATCGAATCTATACATCCGTATGGATTGGTTGCTGCTATTCCTTGATTATTTCATATTTGTTTAAAATCGAAGTCTGATACTCACATCACATAAGTAAACTTACTGCAGTACTTAGTATAGTTCGAGAAATATAAATTGAAAGTTTGTTTTTACTATAATGTAGGTAGAAAGTTACCAAATTATATTTCACGAACTATACCAGTAGTACCAGTATTCTGAAATAAAGATGTTATCCTCGTCGCCAATGTTAAATTTGGATATTATAGCCAGCTCGGTTGATACATTTATTGAGGCTAATCGTCTGGCAAGAAATGTATGTTTACCAACAATATTCTCAATAACCTTAGGTGGCTTCTATTTTATAAAGTTTACATTGTGTATGACTATTCAAAAGCGGTTGTTGCTTTGCCTATTTGAATAAAGAAACGCATATAGATCATAAGTGTATAACTCACATCACACCTACCCCAAGAAAACACTTACCTACAGTCCCTACTGAATCAGTAGTAATTATCGAAAACTCACGAAAACTCGCAACTTTGTCAAATACAAACTAATATGAACAAAAGCACGCGTAAGTGAAATCATATTTTTCACCTCAGCAGCTCGAAAAGACTTCTTTTGATTCGCGAAATCAGTGAGCAAAGTGCGATTTTGCTCACTGAGTGAATGTTGTTTTCCATGACGTTTAGACTTCAACTTTTTCTTTTGTTTCTTTCACTTGTTAGTAAAAAGACAGAGATGAAAAATGTTACGTTATAAATTGTCATAATATGCATTTTTTTTTTCGTTCATGGCATCCTAGCGTATTCAGCCAGTTGTATTAGACGACGCGTTTTATCGGACCCGATTCCTTGTATCCGAACGGCATACCCAAGTAACAAAATTCTCCTGTAGTGCACAGTTTATAGGCTTACAGCACTAGTACCTCTCTCTTAATGGTTCTAGGTTTTACCACAAACCTGATAACAGGTTCCACGGAGTTTGTGTAGTTTTATAGTACATCTGTTCTTATAAGCTGACTAATAGCCGTGTATAGAAAGAAATTATAGACGCAGTAAAGGTTAAGAAGGCCTATAAAAGTGGTGCAAAGGTGTAAATACACTTGAGAATATATACTCCAGTAAGTTACACTTATAATCGTCTACAAGAAGTAATTATAAATCTGCTACGAGTCTCATAAGCTAGTAATAGTAGTTTATAGAACTGAATGCACTTAGAACCTTGTTTACTTATTACTGACCTTATAGCGGTGTATAAATTTAAACGTCAATTACAAGTCAATTAGTTCTATAGTGGTTTCTTCTAAGAGTTAATGCACTTGGTATTCTTGTGGACTTTCGAATGCTGTTATAGACTTAATTTCCATATAAAGGTTTTTTGTAAAACTGTTAGTGTCCAAAGATGTCTTCGTGAAGTCCGTTTAAGAAGACATTTGCTTTTAAAATTTATCGCATAGTCACAGCCATTTTGATTTATTTTGAGGCATTGGGTTTTTATTCAATAATCACTAAAATGGATATAAACAAATGGAAGTGGTTAAAAAAAAGCGGTTAATTTAAGAGGAAAGTTTGACCATGATAGTTTGACCAAAGACACAGCTGAAACAAAAATTAGACATAAGACATTTGTACGCGGAACCGTAATTCGTTCCAATATGGCTCGACAATGGCGTTAGGATTCATATTATTTTTAAACACATCTTAGTAAATACGCCGTGTTCAAAAGGCGAACAAAAATTGAGATGTAAAACACAATATACTTCACCGAAAATACTCGTGCGTTTGCCGTGCAAACATGTATGCACGTATAATATTACATATATTCTGTGGACTGAATAATTATGAAGTATAAATAGTTTAATTTACTTCTTAATTTTATTTATTCTTCTCCACAAACGTACAACACAACAGAAAAATCATATGGGTGAACTTTACAGGCTTGTCTGGTTCCATTATATGATCATAGTGAGCTTTGCGGGAGCAAATGGTTCTCCGGAGTCTAACTATAAGTATATTATGGGCTTAGGTGGTCATGTCTAGTTCTATTAGTCGCTCTTAGTTGGCTTCGCGGGAGCAGATAGTTCTGGGTAGATGAACTATGAGTGTATTATTGGTCTAAGTGGTGCTCGCCCAATCTACTATGAGTGTTTTGTTAGTAAAAGTACGCGTATAAAATGGGCCCTTTTCCGTCGTTGTAAACTTTTACTAGCCTGTTATAGACTTGGCTTCGGAACCACTACAACACCACATTTTGTTACTATGGCCCCTACCACCAAGCATACATAACATTGGCGTCCGTCATTCCACCTCTCTATCGCTCTTATATATAAGTGTGACAGAGAGAAAGACAGCCGTTTTAAAACGGACGGATATCGTGGTACTAGGCGAGTCAGAATCGCGTTCAGAAATTCGACACGAGTTCATTTCTAAATAATTATAACTGTTTTATAAAATTTTATGGGCTTTAATTTTTTTAGTAGTTATAATTATGTACTTTCTGTTACAAACGTAATGGTAAAACAAAAACAAGAAATAACGGGATGGCACGTATAAATGTTTAATAACATATTTTCCTTTTCTCCATGCTGAGGTGAAAAGTTGTATGTACAACTTGAGAGCAAAGTTATTTGAATCTCGTGTCTTTCGAGTCTCTCGCTACGCTCAAGATTCTATTACAGAATCACTCGCTACGCTCGTGATTCTATAAAAGAATCTTTCGCTTGCTCAAGACTCAAAACTGACACTCGCATCAAATACGTACTTTGCTCTCATGTTGTACAAATAACTATAGTTACCTACATCCTTTTCCTTATCTAGTATTTAACATGCAAAAAATTAAGTAACTTCTCTCGAATAGTGTTGACAGTAGACAATAGTACGAGTGAGTATATGCCTTATATTAATATGTAATAACACTAATAACCGATAAACTTTTGTCTATCAATCACGTTTCTCGATAATGAATAGACATGAGGCAAAGATAAACAAACCATTTATGTTATCGAGTTCACTATCAAAGTCATCTACATAGCAAAACTACGAGTAATTGAGTAAGTAGGTAGTTATAGCATACAAATGTATGGGCCGGGGATAGATGCCTACGCTTCGCTCGTATATTAGTATTATCTGCGATAACGATGTCGGTTCACTGAAAGAAACTCTTCCATTTCAATTAAGTATATTCATAATTTCAACCTTTTATCACTCCTCTACAGATCAAATGTGTAATAGATCGCTGCAGCGCAAAATATACAATTCGCAAATGCATCAATATAGTATACTACTAGTAAAATAAAATTGGCAGGTGCATTTATGAGTTGTGATGTGCAAAAAGCTTAAAGAAGACTGTAGAGTACTTTTTGCATTTAGATACATTCATCATGATAAGCATGTATACCAGGTGCTCAAAGACAGAGTAATATGTAGATATCATAACGCCTTGACAATAAAGTCGTGGTCCAATGTAATTGATGGCGAATTGGCAAATGTACAAGGGTACATTTATTTATGTATTGACTGTAAGTAAAGTGAAGAAGTGAGGAGAGGAGGCTTATGTTCAGCAGTGGACGTTTTATGCCTGAGATGATGATGATGAAAGTGAAGAATGGTAAAAAAAATGAAAAATATATTTTTTTTCTGTTAACCGAAAGCAATTTAGAATGTAAGTAAAACAAAAGTGGTATGTATAAAGGGTAAAGTAGTTAAAGTACTGACCCCTCGGCAGCGGCGACTTCGCGCAGGCGCGGCACGACTTGCGCGGCGTGCAGCGGCGCGAACCGGAACCGCGTGCAGCGCGACTGCAGCGCCGGGATGATCTTGCCGAGGTAGTTGCAGATAATGCAGAAACAAAAGTGAGGGTAAAGGAGTTAAAGTACTGACCCCTCGGCAGCGGCGACTTCGCGCAGGCGCGGCACGACCTGCGCGGCGTGCAGCGGCGCGAACCGGAACCGCGTGCAGCGCGACTGTAGCGCCGGGATGATCTTGCCGAGGTAGTTGCAGATAATGCAGAAACGCACGTTCTCCGTGTACTTCTCTATTACTGGAACAAAGGAATCATTTTTTATTAGGTGGATTATTTCGCCTTATGGATTTATGAAAGTTGCGATCGCGATCGCGATCTTGCCGCCCGATTAAAATTCAATAAGATATTTTCGACTTTATATTACCACTGAATAGAGTCGACAAGTGATAGACCACATTTTTTGATTTATGCTCGATTTCAACAAACTTTTATTCGAAGAATGACGCTTACTCTAGGATAGTAATGTCAAAACTTCATAGGAATTTTGACACTAGTATCTGAGAGTAAGCGTTATTCTTTGAATAAAAGTTTGGTGATTTCGAGCATAAATCAAAAAAGGTACCACTTGTAGTCTATTCAGTGGTAATATAAAGCCGAAAAGTGGTAGGATATTTTTTTTGTTGACTGGTAAAGTCAACCTATCTATCAAACATTTTGTACTAATGTGGTAATTTGAATGAAATGTATTTAATTTTCTCTTCAATTAAACAATATCGCCAAAGATAAATTTGATTTATTTTGGAGGCCCACCGAGTGCATAACATTTTACAATAATCGGTTCTTCCAGTAAATTCGTCTTCCGCCTAGCTAGATAGTCCATAATTTTCCTTCACTCACTTATTCTCGCTCTTGCTAATTCATTCAGTCAACCATCGATATCTACCAGTAGATTTTGTATACAGTTTAAACTTAGCCTACTTACACTTTTTGAATTCTTGGTTGAAATATATTTTAACCCTGTTTATTTAACCCTATATTTTAACCCCCTGTTATGGGCACCTTTGCACCGGAAGCGTTAAGGACTTTAAGGAGCTCTTAACTTTGACTACGAGTATTTTTACCAATTTGTTTAGTGTTTAATTTATTTATTTTATAAATGATTGTTAGTTTTAATTTATATTAAGTACTGTTTTATCGCATTGTTATAATTTTATTTATAAATAATTTTAACCCTTCATTCAACAACGACCAAAATAAATGGTCTATGACCCACTTTTTGTATTATTTTTTTCGGACCACAATTATTAACACTATTGAGCACACGACCATCCATTACTTTTGACGAATTAACACGTTCGCTTCCGGTACTGTTTCACTAAGTGCTAATGCTGTGCCGATCTACATATATTATCTGGTAGAACTCCTATGCCAGTGACACGCATGTGTGAAAAATATTGTACTCCTATGCCGGCGACACAGCACTTGTGTCAAAAACGTTCGTATTTTTATGGCTCTGGCATAGGAGGAAGGACTTCATTTATGCTTGTGAGAGATTTTGTTGATCACAGACGCTGTGTCACGTTAAAATGGAATTGAATGAAATAGCTTTACTTTTATCGTTCTATTTTTAATCTGGGCGCCTAGAGGATGTGCTTGCTTCAGATACAGTTTACGATTTTATATGGAAAAAGAAAGTTTTATGTACCTATTCAAGTCTTTAACTTCTACTTAATTAATGTATAAAGCAAAACAGCATCGAATTCATGACGAATTCTGCTTAGATAACTACTGTTCATAATAATAGAAAATCCCTATGCATTCGCGCCCCATCATATTCGCGCTAACCCCAATTATCACGATGTCGTTCAATGTTTTATAATAGGAAACTGCATGACAGAATTATATTCTGTGACACGTAGCTAATTACCTATAACCAAAATCTATGTAATTTAGTTATGCCTAAACCGATAAGGCGCGCACACCTTCACGCCGACTTCGCTAGCTAGGCTCGCGAACGCTGTTTAACTCGGCCGGCGGCGGCGCGTTGATTTTCACGCCAATTACGCTGCCCACTGGGCGCGCGAACGGCGTTCTTATTGTGTTGTACGAATTAAAGAACAAGATCAACAATAATTTATACGAAGTTTATTGCAAAACGCAGACAGAGCTCGATGTGCGCTGCACACAGCACAGCGCCTTTCCTATTCATGATGAGCGACTGGCGCGGCTCGGCCGGCGGCGGATTTTCACACCAATTACACTACCCACAAGGCTCGCAAACACCGGTTTTACCGTGTTGTACGAAATTAAAGAACAAGGTCAACAGCAATCATTTATTGTAGAACGCAGACATACTTTATTAGCTTAAAACGCGCTGCACCCGGCGCAGCGCCTTCCTTTTCATGACGAACGCGGCTTGGCTGGCGGCGGGTTATCACGTCAATAAGGCTCCCCACTAGGCTTGTACGAATTAAAGAACAAGATCAACAGTAATAGTTTATTGCAAAACGCAGACAGAGCTCGAGGCGCGCTGCATGCGGCGAAGCGCCTTCCTGTTCATGATAAGCGACTGACGCGGTTCTGCCGGCGGCGGCGGCGGCTCAACGGGCCGCGCGCGCCCGTTGCTCGGCGGCGGCGCGCGGATTTTCACGCCGATTACGCTCGCCACTAGGCTCGTGAACGCCGTGTTTACCTGTAAACATCACCTGGGTGAATATTCAGCGATTTAAGACATTTTTATTTCGACATTGTCGTCCCAACAAATATTATTACAAGAGGTTACCCTTAGAGTATTGTTTTAATGTAAATGTAATTCAGTTCCAGTACAAAGTCTAGCATAGCGATTTGTTCTTCCGTCAAGGTATTAATCTCAAGACGACAATGACGAATCTGAGCGCTTGATACGCTCGCCGGAAAATGGCTTACAGACTCGCTCTTCTACTTTACCTTCTACTTCGAAAATAACATATTTTTGGTTGACTGTACAATACAGTTTATTAATCAATACTTTTACGATTTTCACACACTGGGTACTATTTACCGAATGGAAGAATTTACGAAGTGTACCTACTTATAAGCAGCTTATTTTACAGTCAGCGAAAAATATGGTATACCTACCACCAGGGCCGGATTTAGAGGTTGAGAGGCTTCGGAGACACAAAGGAGTGGAGGCCCCCTGGCCTCCAATTATTTTCCAAATAATGTAGACATTTTTTTTCAGTCAAATTTTTCAATAAACATTTTTGTGTGAAAACAAGTATAGATTATTATATTTTTTTAAAAACATAAATATAATCGGAAACAGGAATTATCTGAAATTAAGTTTTAGCGTTAACGAACGGAATCTTCCAAGCTATTTTCGCCGAAAAATCGTTGATGATTTCGCTGAAATCTGGTTCCCGGAGTAGATCACTTTCAATACAAAAAAAAAATAGGTACTAGTGTGAATTTGAAATATTTTTTTTCTAATTCTCTATTGTGGGCCCGCCCCTCTTTCGTGGAGGCCCCGGGGCTGTAGCCCCGGTTGACCCCCCCCCCCCGCCCCTAAATCCGGCCCTGCCTACCACTTATCGACTCTATTAATAATAGGTATGTTAAGGTCCAAAAGTAACAGAGAAATTTTTATTTATTGGCTTACTGAGGTTAGTAATCAGTAGTTAATGCCGTGGGTATGGTAAAAGTCGATTGAGGATTTAGAGTTACTGTGGTGTGGCGATTATGGGCATTAACCTCCTGATGCGTCCATACCACACGCATAGTTTTAGGAGAGGCCTGCGTACAGCAGTGGGCTAAGAGATGATGATACTTTTATGCTAAACATTCTTTAAAAATCGTTAACTACTAATAACAGCAGGCTTAGCACATGATTGGTACGACAGTATGTCGCCGCGAGATAGATCTCCCGTCATTCACTAGTTATATTAACAAAAGAAGGACGGATAGACTATCTCTCGGCGAGATACTGTCGCGCCAATCATGTGCTAAGCGTACAGGTAGAGTGCCGTAAGAACCAGCCGCGTTAAGACCAAGATTTGAACAGGAAACGTGAATTCTAAAATATACAGACCGAAAGCGTATTGTATATCCATAAATATAATCAACTATTGTGAGAGTGAATAAATGTATGACAGATGATAGCGTAGACGGCTATTAATTTTAACAGATGTTTTATATTTTTATTTTTTTTACATGTAAATGTCAAAAACTATTGTACTAATGTTTATGTAATGTAACTAATATATCAAGTATAATTGGTGTAAGCCGTTCTTGTGTAATAAAAAAAAATAAAAAATTAACGGTTACACTCAAGTGTATTTAGTCCTGCGACCATATATAACCCATATATAATGTTTTATTTGTTCGTAGATTTAGTCATTACGCGCGACATGTTAAGGAGATCCTATGTCTCCATTATCAAGGAACAACTCCCGTGTTAACTATACGTGCGCGCGGCACGTATACTCATATTCCTATTGTATATCTTTACTCGTTAACGCTATCCACAAGATTATGATTAATCAGTTTAGGGGGCGTTTACACCGGGTCAATTGCCGCACGGTCCAATGTTTAGAAGGTCAACACAGGTGAAGGTTAACAGCTAGAGAATGCTATTAAATATGTTAAGTTGGTTGGTTGACTTTTTAAATTGAAAAGGATTAACTTTCCTAATATTAGTACTATACTCTCCTCAAAACTAACTAGCGACTGAGAGCATACTGCTATTTCTTTCACTTTTACTGGTGCTTTCCAAGTCTAACACAGATAAAATGACACGTTCACGTTCAGTCACCATAGATAGTTTTGCGGCTAGTATAAAACCTTCGAATTCACTTACCATTTCTCCTGTCCTTGCAGAGCCTTTGTAATTTTCTAATAAATGCTCAGAAGCAAATTTCTGCACGCATGACAGCCGCACCGCCCTCTGGTGCTCTAAATCAGACTTGTTGCCGAATACAGCTAGTAAAGGCTTCTTTACTTCAGCCCCGAATATATTCTTTACAGTGGTGATCCAAATATTGAGATTCTCAAAACTTTGTAGATTGGTCAAATCATATACAAATAAAACTACCTGAAAGAGAAAGCCACATTCGTTATTAAAGTAACTAAAGTTCAAGGTGCAATGAATAACCGAGTCTGTTCCCGAGGTATGATTGTGGCGGCACAGGAGGGCTGTGTCAACTATTTGTTAAACTTAACTTTAGCATGTCATGTTGTGTTATCGCCGCAACCCTTCCATACCCCACGAACAGATTTAATTATACGCTAGGCCTATAACTGAAGACAACTGAAATCATGCATTTCAAATATCGTGCGTGCAATGATGACGGCAATGCAGACAGTAGCGTACAGTACAGACTATTTGTACAGCCCATTCATAACCAGTGCTGGGCTCTATCGATGCAAAACTTGAGCAAAACTGCACCAAGATTACAAATGACATTGGCAAATCAGTGTCTGTCTATACCGTTCGTCAGTAGAAAACAAAAAAAAAACAAATACCTACAAAGACTTTCCATAGCATTTGACGTGCTTGATATATATCGGGAAACTCGTTCGCAGTAATATTTTTACGTTAATACTAATAAATATCAATAATTTTAACTCAAAAAGTATATGAACAAGTTTATGGTTTACTAAGAGAGCGTGATTATTAAATAATGTAATTTTTTATGTTTGTTTACAGATTCTTTGCTTTCTACCGTCGAACGGTATAATTTATTTATCGGAATCTTCGAACTTCCAGTATTTGGGTGAATGGATATATATATTTACACTGCTATAACTGCTGCTTTATGTCTAACTCACAAGTTTTGCAAAAAATAGCGCCGATCACTATTTATAAGGTATCCTATGCTCATGCTCACATCGGTAGCGTAGAGGTAGTTCTCCAGCATGCTCGTGGCGAGCGCGTTGCCCGCCACGTCGCACAGCTGCAGCGGCACGGCGGGCCGCAGCCCGAGGCACTGGCCCGCCATCACCTCGGCGCCCTGCGTGCCGCCCGCGGCCGCGGCGCCGCCCAGATAACGAGCGCATAGGCTACTCTACAACATATTTAACGTTGTTTATCTAAGGTCAATTCCGAAAGTTTAAGCACTGAACCCTTGAACAGCGGGTGTGAGGGTGTGTATCAAGCCCCATTGGCATTCAATAGAATCAATTCTAGTACAATAAAAAATGCAAAAATTTTCAGTATTTTGGATGTTTTCGAATTAGGAGTTAAAATGCAATGTGAACATCAGTGTAATTTATGAGAATTATTTATATTAACATATTTTGAAAGAATAAAAGCAATTACAAAGCTATATAAAGTTTAATAAATAAAAAATATACTTACTTTGCCAGTAGATGGTTCCCCAACCACTGTGATTTTAACTGTTCTATTCTGTACTTCATCTTCTTCACTATCAGACATTGTATTTTATATTGTATAAAAACATTAAAAACCATTAAATATATTTTTAAATACAAGTTTTAGGATTAGTTTAAAAGTGCTTAAACTCAATATTGCTACATCTTTATTTATTTTATAATACACATTGACTTTGTTTAAAGAATATAACTTAATTTGTTTTATTTTAGGGGTAACACATTTAATTTAATTGATACCATCAGCAAATGGAATTCAGTAAAAATACTGTCATGTTTCTTAGAAAACTTTTGTAATGTTTGTACTTCATTCAAGCAAATCACCATAGCGACGGTACAAATCATGTTACTCAAACAACTGAATGCCATGTTATTCATAATATATGTATGTGTGGCGATAAGTGATTGCTGCTTCAATAAGAAATGGTTATGAAGGTCTTGGAGTTGTTTGAATATTTTATTGTGTTATAGGCATTATAGCCATGTAAACATTTTTTGTAATGTAAGTATGTACTGGTAAAGTACATGCAGTAGTCATATTATTGAACACACTTGCAGACTTATTAGACTACTGTTTTGTCATTATGTATTATAGAGTGTGTGTATAAATGGAATGGGTTGAATGAAAAAAAATTGTACATAGAAAAGACTTAATGAAAACAAAATTTAACAACAGTTTTGTGTTATGAATGATAGCATATAGTTTGTATGACTAACTTTCATTACACAGTACATCCCAACAATTTTTATTCAATTAAGCCCTTAACTATGTAAGAAGTTAACATATCTGGTATGTCTTTTCATTAAATTACTATTAAGATATTATATATTACTCTGAACTACATACTTATCTTTTACTTTCATAGTTTAGAATTTTCTAATGAGATTATTAGTTATTGTCAATAAAAATACAGTAATACCTCGCTTTACACGAGAGATACGTTCCAGGGCAAGGGGGTGTCACTCCGCGATTCCGCCGCGCGGCTACAAGTACATGCAGAGCGCCCCGTCTCCGTGGTCTATTCAATGGTTGGCGCGCGCTGTCTCGGAACGCACGTTTAAATTTACAACGCTGGCTCGTCACGTATCGCGAAATATATCGCTTGCAAATATTAGGATTATTTTATACATGTGCATCTTAAATGAAAATGCCGAAAATATACTACATAGCAGCATGTTGCAATAATAAGAATGTTAATTATCATGACGCGTTTTTCGCACAGCCGATGCGTCAGAGAGATACTAAAAAGTAAGAAACATAATAATATTAATAATACACCTATTACCTACATTCGTAGTAAATTAAATTCTCAGAAACGCAAGTCTATTACAGACAAAACGGTTTATTTTCGGACAAATTTGTCAGTAAAAAAGCGGCACATTTAAATAATGTAAAAAACTTCGTTCTCTCATACTTTTATTGAATTTCGCGCCTTTTGTCCTAACATATTATTTGGTTGTCTGGCTTTATTCCCATAATATCAAATAGGTACACTGGTACATATAAGAGAAAATGCCGTGTTACGTCTGCCTTACGATTGTGATTAAACCATTACTCATTTATGCTGCTTTTGTAATGAATGCGTAGGTACCTAACGTAATTCTTTATTTTTAAATGCATTAAGCAGATATATTAATTTCTGCATACCTCACATACTGTCTACAGATATTTTTAGAATGTTCGTGTTATCATCAGGATTATTCGGATGGATATTCACCTAAAGTTAGCGAAGTCGTGCTGCTATCTCACTCACACCTCAAACAATGCCGCCCGGGCACGCGCGGCTGAAGCACAAAGAAGGTGCCGACCGAGTTGAGACAAATATTTTTGAATCACGTGTATTCATACACGTGATTCAAAAATATTTGTCTCAACTCGTAGTACGTAGTACGTAGTACGTAGGTAAATTCTATAATCACGCATGAACTAAATTGTTGAATCAAGACGAATGCTATTAACGCCGTAGATATCATTGCAGTAATGTATTTGTCAGACGCCTCATAGCACCGTTCGTTATTTTATTAGTATTCAATAATTGACAACCCTGTTTTCGACGGCGTGCGGCTTATAAGCGACGTTTCCGCCACGCAATACGGCCCATTTCAGCTGCTCGCGTCGCCTCTCGCGCCGGGTTGTTTGGTAATAATAATTGTGTAGGTACATAAAAAGCCGGCATTTGTGAACATCAAAGCAGTGAAGCTTCTGTACTTTATATATTCTGTGTCCAGGGAAAATCGCGAAAAGCGACTTTCGTGTATTTCGGGGTCTTGTAATTAAGTTCCAAACTCAAGCATTTTTTTTATTTTTGCTTATCTGTAGTACACTTGTGTTACTTAAAACAGTAAATAACGTAATAATATAAGCAAAACTGCATTAAACAGTGTCATGTAAAGCGGGGCAATACTGTACACGGAATTGCTACCTTTATTGTAATGCTATAAAGTTTACTATAGAAAATAAGATCATAAATTGATATGTATTTTTCTGTTAGCATCCATAACAGTTGTTTGGATTTGATTATCAACCATTATAACATGCACATAAAGCTTTAGTACTATAAAAGTTGTGACGAATAGCTATTTGTTACAAATATTTGTAATTGTTACCCACTTGTACAACATCAAATACCATATATTGTTTATGCCACTAATTATTTTCCTCTGCAATATTCAAAAAGTCAATAAACTTTTTTGATTGAACAGTGTACTTACTTCTGCGAAGTGCATTCTGTGCATCATTAGTCATGGCATCTGCTTCATCCAGGATTATTAACTTGGGTCCAGCTTTGAATATGGTTCTAGTAGATGCGAAGCTGAGTATCTGTCCTCGAACAATTCCTATGCCTCTGTCGTCTGAAGCATTCAATTCTAACACCTGCAAATTTGATAAAGTGATATTACATGGAGGAGAATAAAGGGGAAAAAATGATTCAGAAGTTTACTTGTGCACTTTCTAAAATGGAATTTTAAACTCTTGAATCCCCATTATGTTAGTTAAGAAGGTTTATTCATGGATATTAGATGGAGTTTCTATAAAGATAAACAGTTGTAACTTTATAAAATGTTACTCGAAAACTCAATACTAACCATAGAATTGAATTGCTGAGGTGTGTACATTTGTTTGGCACATGCTAGAATTGTAGAAGTCTTGCCAGTTCCTGGGGGGCCGTAGAACAGCAAATGCGGTAACTGGTTTTCCTGCATGAACTGGTTGACTGTGACAAACGAAAAACAGGTTAATCGCCGTATTTCAAATTGGGTAACCTCACAAAATTAGCTATATAATACTTACTTGTTTTGATAATATCATCGTGGGATACTAAGTCTTCAAGTTTAGACGGACGATACTTTTCGACCCTGTACAGAGAAAATAGTAAATATCAACGGATATTTAACAGTTCAAGTTAATGTGCCGGTTTACTGAGATATCTACTTACCACGGCAAATTTTTCGTACCATCGCCTTGAGTCATAGTGAATAGAACAAACCACTGGTATAAGTTATATGATTTTTTTTACAACTAATACTAAAATATAAACTGTAAATGCGAATAGAAAACAGGCGGATAATATTATTTTCTTCAAACAACAAGATCGCGCGCAAACATTACTGACATTGACGTGATTGACGTTTAATTTGACAAGCCGTTGTTAGTGTTGCCATATTTGCTATGGTTGCCGAATCAAAAAAACCTATTCAGGGTCGCGTTTTATAAAGTTACAATTTACAGTTTTACTGTTTGCCTCTCTTTTTAACCAATATGTATGTGCGTTAGAGGGGCAAACAGCGAAATTGTAAAATGTAACTTTATAAAATGAGACCCAGACATCGCTGTTTGCCTCTCTAACGCACACACATATTGGCTAGAAAGAGAGGCAAACAGATAAGTTGTAACTTTATAAAACGCGTACCTTACATACAGCTTAGCATATACGTGCGGTTTTTACAATAGGTTTTCTTTCCGCCGGCAGTGCCAGTCTCAGAGAATATAATCACTAGTGCCAGGCATTCTTACATCTTACTGTTCTTAGTAGTCTGTGAGCCCCGGTCCTTGAGAGAGCAGGGTCGCGTTTTATAAAGTTACAATTTACAATTTCGCTGTTTGCCTCTCTTTCTAGCCAATATGTGCGTGCGTTAGAGAGGCAAACAGCGAAATTGTAAATTGTAACTTTATAAAACGCGACCCAGGTAGGTATAAACATGAATAATGAAATTAATGAAGAATTGCTTTTAAGTTTTAATTGCGCTTTTACTAGCGTACAACAAAAAAAAAGAAACTACGTTAAGTACGTTATTTCGGGAACTACCAGGGTCGCGTTTTATAAAGTTACAATTTACAATTTCGCTGTTTGCCTCTCTAACGCACGCACATATTGGCGTGAAAGAGAGGCAAACAGCGAAATTGTAAATTGTAACTTTATAAAACGCGACCCAGTATGTGTGCGCCTGTCCATACATTTACTATGAAAACTGCGCTTTCGGATTCCCGAATCTGCTTCCCCCAGGGGCGTAGCTACTGCCGTATATGCCGTATCAATCATACGGGGCCCCCGGGCCACGGGGGCCCCCAAAGTGTGTAAGGAAAAAGAATAAAAACTTTCTAATTTATATTACCTCCATATAGGGGCCTCCAAAAAATTTTTATACGGGGCCCCC
>JALPQI010004320.1:0-36535 GCA_025490895.1 Thaumatotibia leucotreta | reverse complement strand
TGTATTCAACGTATGCGAATTAGTCAGAAACGAGTATAATGATGAAAATTGCAAAAATAAGTTGCTGCCATCTTGGATCTCATAATGGACCCGAAAATTGTATTCAACGTATGCGAATTAGTCAGAAACGAGTATAACCCAACTCTGTCAGGAATAACTAGGTACACTCTTCACGCTTCAAGTTCGTCTGTATACTCATTTTCACCCTGTATAATTATGTATGTAACACCCTGTATGTATACGTATGTATCTATCGGATCTATGATCACTTTGTATAACTATAAAACGAAACGAAAGAGCTCGTGATTCTGATTAGAAAAAATGTATAAAACCATATATGGAAAATTTTATAAAACGACAACAAAATAAAAATCCACCCGTTTGCACCTTGTAAAACACTGTTTTTACAAAATCAAAGATTATGCGCAACAAAAAATAAAAAAACAAAGTTTGAAAAAAAAGAAATAAAAGAACATTTTCAGAGCGTATAGTTAGGATTTGAACCTGGTACCACTGCTTCACAGCCGAACGCATGAACCACATTACCAACCTCCACATATCGTGGTACGGCAAAATATGCTATGTGTTGCAAGTGATCATGCGTTTCGTTCGTGGCAAGGTAGTGTATACTGTTTCAGAGCCATCTGTGCCAATGGACGAACAACAAAGGTAGTGTATATACTGTTTCAGAGCCATCTGTATGCCATGCTCACGAACAACCGTGGCGCCGTCTAGTAGTGACGACATTTCAGGTGGATGCATTTTAATGTATGGTGCTGATATATCTACTTAAACTAAATAATCTATGGTCTTTATAATGCTTTCAATATTGCCTATCAAACGTATTTCGGACAAACCTATTCAGCTGAATGTAAGACTATTTCAGCGACTGCATTGTACTATTTTTAGAAACAATAAGGCAAGATGCTGCCCGAGTATATTATCTAAACGGTGTCTTCATAATTCTCCAATCAAGCATACGCAAATTAAATGTGGTGGATTTAATGTTTTACTTAAAATGGGATTTTTACACAACGATTTAGATGACCTTCACTTTCTTATGCGTATGGGAACAGTAAAACAGCTATAAGAATCAGCCACACATAAAAGCCTTAATGAAACCCCATGGGCTTGATCCATCGTTGGAACAGGTGGATATAAATGCTCCATGATTGTTATATTAGATGTTTAAGTCAGAATACACGTAAGCTACATACCATATTCTCTTTAAAGTATCCTTTCACAAATTCAGGACATTTTTTTGTGAAATTTAAGTGCTAGGAAAATACCTAAATGTTTGACATTACGAAGCACGTGAAAACGTGTCTTTCATCGTACGATTTTTTTGTGTGTGATGTCGTCTTTTTCGCAATCCGTAATTTTTTTTGCAGTATTTGTCCGAAATATTTTTTATTACTCGGGAGGATTGGGTTAGTTGTGTCTAATCCAGATGTTTCACGTCGAGTTTCTAGGATGAAATGTGTACCTTATTAAAGCAGTAATTAGACACATGTATGTTTTTTATGTAAAAATGTAATATAAAATAAAATAAGTAAAAAATGTTTTAAGTTAAACGGTTTTTATTGCACCAAAAACTAGAAAATAAAAATTAGTTATTAACTAACCGTAGATGCTACTTTCTGTAGATTACTCACGTGAAACTATTATCACTGTGGTCTTCCCAAGTCGGATGCTGAAAGCCACGTTTAGCCTCTATGTCAGTGGATTTAGCGTTAATCGGAAACTTTTACCAAACTAAAATAAAAACGTGGGGCGTACGCAATTGTGATTAAGTCACTATAGTTATTTAAGAACTCACATAGAAATCAAGACAGCCCCACGTTTTTATTTTAGTTTGGTAAAAGTTTCCGATTAACGCTTAATCCACTGACATAGAGGCTAAACGTGGCTTTCAGCATCCGACTTGGGAAGACCACAGTGATAATAGTTTCACGTGAGTAATCTACAGAAAGTAGCATCTACGGTTAGTTAATAACTAATTTTTATTTTCTAGTTTTTGGTGCAATAAAAACCGTTTAACTTAAAACATTTTTTACTTATTTTATTTTCAAGTTTTTAGTGCAATTGTTAATTTCCGACACTATACCTACTTATTCAAGATCAAAGATGTTCTTTGTAATATGCAATACAATTATGTATGCTAGCGTTTATACTCTCGCGCTTTCATCACGAATCACGACACATATGTAAACGTAATGGACATTATTTTATGTGTAACGAGAAGGGAATCCCTGCTGAATAGATATTTTTAGAAATCCGACACTAATTTCATTTACTTAATTAAATATCTCGATTGAGAAATGAAAACCAAAGGCTGGGCGTGGTCAATGTAAGCTTGAATGCCCGAAGTGTCTCAAATGGATGTGTTATTCATATAATACCTTCGATAACAGAGATCTCACTCTATCAGCCGGAGGGCCGCAGGCCCGACAGCTCGCCCTACGCGATCCACTCACGCTGTCACTCTATCAACTGGAGGGCCGCAGGCCAGACGGCTTACCCTACACGATACACTCACGCTGTCACTCTATCAGCTGGAAGGCTGCAGGCCCGACGGCCCGCCCTACTTATACCACTCACGCTGTCACTCTATCAGCTAAAGGGCCGCAGGCCCGACGGCTCGCCCTACACGATCCACTCACGATGTCACTCTATCAGATGGAGGGCCGCAGGCCCGACGGTCCGGCCTACGCAAACCACTCACGCTGTCACTCTATGAGCTGAAGGGCCGCAGGCCCGACGGCCCGCCCTACGCGATCCACTCACGCTGTCACTATATCAGCTGGAGGGCCGCAGGCCCGACGGCTTACCCTACGCGATCCACTCACGCTGTCACTCTATCAGCTGGAAAGCCGCAGGCCCGACGGCCCGCCCTACGTATACCACTCACGCTGTCACTCTATCAGCTAAAGGGCCGCAAGCCCAACGGCTCGCCCTACGCGATCAACTCACGTTGTGAGTCTACCAGCCAGAGGGCCCCAGGCCCGACGGCTCGCCCTACGCGATCCACTCACTCTGTCACTCTATCAGCTGGAAAGCCGCAGGCCCGACGGCCCGCCCTACGTATACCACTCACGCTGTCACTCTATCAGCTAAAGGGCCGCAGGCCCGACGGCTTGCCCTACGCGATCCACTCACGTTGTGGGTCTACCAGCCAGAGGGCCCCAGGCCCGACGGCTCGCCCTACGCGATCCACTCACTCTGTCACTCTATCAGCTGGAGGGCCGCAGGCCCGACGGCCCGGCCTACGCAAACCACTCACGCTTTCACTCTATCGGCTGGAGGGCCGCAGGCCCGACGGCTTGCCCTACGCGATCCACTCACGCTGTCACTCTATCAGCTGGAGGGCCGCAGGCCCGACGGTTCGGCCTACGCAAACCACTCACGCTCTCACTCTATCAGCTGGAGAGCCGCAGGCCCCACGGCTCGTACTACGCGATCCACTTACTCTTTCACTCTATCAGCTGGAGGGCCGCAGGCCCGACGGCTCGCCCTACGCGATCTACTCACGCTGTCACTCTATCAGCTGGAGGGCCGCAGGCCCCACGACGCGTCCTACGCGATTCACTCACTCTGTCACTCTATCAGCTGGAAGGCCGCAGGCTCGACGGTCCGGCCTACGCGATCTACTCACGCTGTCACTCTATCAGCTGGAGGGCCGCAGGCCCGACGGCTCGCCCTATGTGATCTACTCACGCTGTCACTCTATCAGCTGGAGGGCCGCAGGCCCGACGGCTCGCCCTATGTGATCTACTCACGCTGTCACTCTATCAGCTGGAGGGCCGCAGGCCCCACGGCTCGTCCTACGCGATCCACTTACTCTGTCACTCTATCAGCTGGAGGGCCGCAGATCGACATTTCGATAAACCTGGCGGTTATGGCAGGCAGTGGCACGTGTCTCAGCAGTATCAGGTTTGAGGAGTTGGAAGTCATTATTAAATTCGTCTGTATGGGCATTTCAAAAAAAGTTAACTTCGATGTCAGTTTTGTAACGACAATTAAGCATGAAATATTTACGTAAATCTTCTTTATTCATGTTTTTATATTGCATAAACGCGTATTCTTTCTGGATTAAATGATAAAATATATTTTTGTTCATATTTAATGCTTAATTTTTGTTACAAAGCTGACATCGACCTTAACTTTTTTGTGAGAGTTAAGCTAATTGGGTGTCTCTAGAAGTGAAAATGCCCGTATCTTTTCGTCCAATGTTCCGCAGGGTTTGAGGACGAAAGTCTTTGATCAGTGTATGTTGCCAGTGATGAACTGATGACATACGGTACTAAACCGTGGTCGTTTACAATGGGCTCCATAAGAAGGCTCAAAGTCACCCAAAGGGCAATGGAAAGGGCTATGCTAGGAGTCTCTCTGCGAGATCGGATTAGAAATGAGACCATCCGCAGCAGAACCAAAGTAACCGATATAGCTCTTCGAATAGCTAAACTGAAGTGGCAGTGGGCAGGTCTCGTTGCGCGTGGGGCCGATGGCCGTTGGAGCGGTAAGGTTCTCGAGTGGCGGTCACGTAACGAAAGGCGCAGTGTGGGTAGGCAGACAAGGTGAACTCATGACCTGGTGAAGGTCGCTGGATACAGGTGGCACAGGGCCGGTCCTCGTGGCAATCTTTGGGGGAAGCCTATATTCACCAGTGAACGTCTTTCGGCTGATATGATGATGATGATGATGATGATGATGATGATGATGATAATTAAATCCGAATGTTTCTACCTGGGCATTCTAGGGACACCCAATCAGCTTAACTCTCACATAACTCACACTTAACTCTCTCAGTTAACTTCGATGTCAGCTTTGTAACGACAACTAAGCATGAAATATTTACGTAAATCCACTTTATTCGTGTTTTTATATTGCATGTACGCGTATTCTTTCTGGATTAAATGATAAATAAATATTTTTATTAATATTTAATACTTAATTGTCGTTACAAAGCTGACGTCGAAGTTAACTTTTTTTGTGAGAGATAAGCTAATTGGGTGTCCCTACAAGTGAAAATGCCCACCTAATATCTAAAGCAGTACTTCAAAATCTATCGCTAAACCTAGCGGTTGTGCCAGGCAGTAACACTGGAGTATCAGATTTGAGGAGTTGGACGTTAGTATTAAATAAATTCGCATGTTTCTACTTAATATCTAAAGAACTTCTTTAAAATCAAGATATCTTTAAAAGATAAACCTTGCGGTTATTGTAGGCAGTACTGCAGCGTCAGGAGTGAGGAGTTGGAAGTCCAGATCGGGCTATTAGTATTTGATTATGCCAAACATGCTATACTTTCATTTTCACGTGTCTAACACTCTCGGTTAAGGTAAGCAGTACGTCTGCAGCATCAGGCTTTGAGGATACAAGGATACAAATATTATAATATTGCATTGTCATGGGGACTTGATAAGAGTTCCAAATTTTATTGATTTCGGTGCAGTAGAAGTGGTCGAAAAATCGATCACAAGATTTGAAGCATCGACGACAGTTGATACGCGGTGAAGTTAATAAAAACCGTTTAAAAAATACGGCCAAGTAAAGTTGTATTTATAAATAACGATACAGTCCTTATGTAAACTTAGTAATTGATACTGTAATCTACCAGGGGGGCTACCATGACCTCTTAAATGCAATTCAGTTTAGGTTCGGCTTGTCAGTTTTTGACAGTTACTCTATGGAACTGACACATCGCAATTCAGTTTAGGTCCTAAATTGAATCTCATTAGTAGATCGTGGTAGCCCTCCAGGAGCTTTTTAGGCTTTTTAGGGCCTGTGCCTGTAACTGAGCGTTTCTGGATTTTCAACATATATTTTTATTATTTAGATCGAATCAGCTCGTGATTCTGATTCGAATGGGCCCAGGCACGTACTGGAAGAATCAGGTTACTGTTTTTTTTAAACTCTGGAAGGAGAAATATACCTTATTCCTGAGTTGAGCTTTTTGGAAGCTTTCGAGGTCGCGGTAGTTGCGGCCGTTGACTTCGCTGTACCCGGAGCATTCTTCATCGGAGCTCTCTGATGGCTTCTTACGTCGCCGGGATAGGAGAGGTGAATTTAGCAATTGTCTGTGAAATGAATGATGCATATAACTGAAGACTTGAAGAGCACTGAGTATAGCACCATGACTTGTTCAAGGTAGGTTATGACTAGGATCAAATTCGTGAAAGGGTTCTTCACCATCCTCGTATAAAATATATCTATCGGATAAATGTTAGCTGATGTAGCTCGGAAAGCGGCCAAGTTAAACTGGGCTGAACACGTCTGCCGGATGCCTAATGAGTTGTGGGGCAAAATCACCACAAAGTGGGAGCCCAAAAACTCGAATCGAACATCTGGCAGGCCATGCTGGCGATGGCGGGATGAATTGAATCGTTTCTTAAAGGAATGGCCAAACACAGTGCTTGACCGGGATCAGTGTAGAAATTGGGGGGAGGCCGTTGCCCAGTAGTGGGACACGACACGCTCCAAGTAAATGTTAGCTGGTCTTTTCTTTTACATGCCTGGGGAAAAAGATAGTAATCATTTTGTCAGGCGGATATATGTATTTAGCAATATCTGCTGCTGGTGCATTCCACAATAATGTCGGGTACGTGACGCCGTTCTTCGCGTACATCTGCGACCATATATAACATGGACGTCTAACGCCAGCTCAAAAATGTCCCCAAAATCAATTGTTAAATTGTGCCAAGATGGGCAGGACATAGCGCTTTTCTTAACACCACGCATATTTCGGCGCAACATCTTTGACAAACGTTTATAGAATATAGCCAATCAAAACTTTGATAGACCAATCACAACTAATGTTAAATGGCGGTTTAAGTTTTTATAGGTTGATATTGACATTCATTACCGTGATGCATTGAAGTGGGCATACACTTGTCAACTAAAATTCAGGACCGTTTTTGAAAGGCAATTTACTATGGCGTGCGGCTTCCATGTTTTATTTGTTCGTAGGCGTACATCTAAGAAAGCTACGAGTACAATTTTTGGTGTATCTTTATTTTATAACTGGGTGTTTGTATTTATAGAGAATTCTCCCACTTTCCATATATTTCTGAGGTAGCTGCATTGATTTAGAATATATAAGTGGATCCCCAAACAGCTCAAAAAAATGGCCCCAAAAAATGGGCTTCAAAAGTAAATATTGCGGTCCTTTTGCTCCGCTATTCAGTTCTGACAGTTGACATTTGGTCACCTTATGGTATAGCATGATTATTCCTTAAACATAAAAAGTTTCTACTATTTTGCGGTGTTGTTCGCAAATTTGACACTTATTGCTCACTTCACAAAGTTTTTTATTCTTTGAGTTTTTTTTATTATAGTTTATTGTAAGTGAGCGTTATTAGTTTCAACTGAAACATGATAGAAATGACTTTTAGTGCCACTTTTCTTGGTTTTTTTGTTTGGCTCTGTGCGTCCATTTATTATTTAATGTCATTGGGTAGCTGTCATAGTTGTCACGTTTCCGATAAAGTACACTTTTTCGTGGAATGCACGTGCTGCGTACCTGATAGGTGACGCGGAGGAATAACGCGTGCGGCGCGGCGCGGGCGCCGGCGAAGCGGGGGTGGAGCGTGCGGGGCGGGGCGACGCGGGCGCAGAGCTGCTCTCCCTCTCGCGCGAGCTGCGAGAGCGGGACGCCAGCAGCTGTACCTGATAGGTGACGCGGAGGAATAACGCGTGCGGCGCGGCGCGGGCGCCGGCGACGCGGGGGTGGAGCGTGCGGGGCGGGGCGACGCGGGCGCAGAGCTGCTCTCCCTCTCGCGCGAGCTGCGAGAGCGGGACGCCAGCAGCTGTACCTGATAGGTGACGCGGAGGAATAACGCGTGCGACGCGGCGCGGGCGCCGGCGAGGCGGGGGTGGAGCGCGCGGGGCGGGGCGACGCGGGCGCAGAGCTGCTCTCCCTCTCGCGCGAGCTGCGAGAGCGGGACGCCAACAGCCGCAGCGCTAGCTGCTCCAAGGAGCCTGCGCGGAAAATTATCCCATCAAACCTATCGGTACAACTGAAGGAATGAATGCCAAGATTTTATAAGCAATACGATCGAGGTTATATTGATTAGAGTGACCAAAAAATAAGTTCATTCTCGAGGCCAGTGAGGTTTTGGGAAGCAGAATAAGGAGGAGCTTAGATGTTTTTGGGACATACAACGTTCGTGAAAACCGACGTCTTTCCCATGGACGAAAGTTAACGATTTTGGGACATACAAAATAGGTTTTGACCACATAATTCTTAAGAACCAGAAGCCATCGGCTTGATAATACTGATTGGAACGCCTTGACAATAGTGTCAAGGCGTTGATGGTATATTTTACCACATTTAAATCTGATGAACCTAGTTACTGATAATGTAAACATTTTTATGCTGTACGGTTTGTATAAGCAAACCAATACGATGCTGCACTGGACTATTAAAGTACTTACTTATAGAAATCTTGTCATTCACTTTTTATGTTCTATCGATTATATTATATCAGATATAATCTCCCAATGTAATTCTAGTGCCTATTGAAAAATGTATGTAAGTACAGTTGTGTTATGAATGTGCAGGCTTATGATGGTGCAGTTTTTAACGTTTATTGTGCTACGCGTCACTTTCGTACTTGCATACCTGTCAGGATGTGACAGCAGTGATGGCAAAGGATAAACACCGAACCATAATAAGCCTCCAGTTTGTGCCTTTCATGAAGACGTGCAGATTTGTCAAAAGTAACCTTCGTGAGTGGCAACATCTATACTATCTATAGGTAATGTATAGTGTAGTGATAGTGAAATGGCAGAACACCCGACCAAAGTGCTAGACGGGAGTCCTCGGTGCGAGACTAACTCGGCCGTTTCAAGTGTCTCTACATGCAGCACGTGCTCAAGAAGTTAGGAAAGCTTTGATCTGGAAAGCGCGGAGGACTTGCCTAATTTTTCAAAGAGCTGAGATGCACAAAGCCCCTTTCTCATCAACTTGACGTAGTAATAAAGATCCAAAATCGTAAATGTCATAATATTTGCCAAGTCGATGGAATAGGCTCATTATAATCTCATGGAACGACAGCGTGGACTTCATAACTTAGCGTTATCAATATATGAGAGCCAAACACTGCCGGGCCATGATATCTCTTGCGCTGACTACACGGGTGCGTCTACAGGGTAAGCTACCACTTTGGTCCCGGGTACGTCACCGTCGTATCGCGTGGCGGGTGGTAAAGCAACTACGTCATACTAACTATAATACTTGCTGTAGTCGGAGTCGCTGTCCGTGGCGGGCACGCGCGGCGACGGCGGCGCGGGCGCGGGCGGCGGCGCGCGCGGCGAGCACGCCACGCACACGTACGTCGCCGCGTCCACGTCGCGCCGGTCGTACGGCGACACGAGGCGACACGCCGTACATACTGGGTAGTCGCGTCGCTTCGTCGCCCCCCGCTCTATACTAGCCTCCGCGCGAGGCTCTAACGTATCCAGCCGCGACTGCCGCGTCTGCTTCTTCTCCAGCGACAGCTCGCTCGAATCGAGACTTCTCGACTTGCCACATTTCTTCAAAGTGGGCTTGTTCGCGTCCTGGTGGCGCTCGCGGCGGCGGCGGCGGCGCCGGCCCGAGTCGCCGACCAGCACCAGCCGCCGCGGCGGCTCCCGGAGCGCCGCCACCGACACCCGCGCGTGCAGCACCGCCGGGTCCACCATGTCCAAATACCCGACGCTGCAGCTTCGCGTCATGGTGTCGTAGACGGGCACGCTGCCGCAGACGGGACTTATAGGCACGACGGTAGTCGTCCGCTGCACGCGCGGTTCCCTCCCGCTCGTGCCGCTGGGTTCCACCGGCGTCTCCTCGTCGATAAACTTCAAGTCTTCCCCCTTTTGAAGACTCCTGAGCGTTTCGCGTCTGCCCATCGCGTCAGGGTGGACCTCGTGCTCGTAGTTCTTGTTGCAGAGCGATTTAAGTATCCTAGTGTTCATTTCGTAGGAGGCGGACTCGCCTCGCGCGCAGATGTTCTTGCGGAGCTTGGAGAGGCAGTTGTCGGTGACGTGATTGTCGCATTTCTTTATCGTGACCTGCCGGCTGGGTTCTAAGCTAAGGTTGAGGCTGAACTGTTGATCGATGTTCGACAGATTGCCCTTCAAGGAGACGTTGTCGCCTCGGACGTAGTCCGTCCGTCCGCCGCAGAAGTCGCCGCGGCCGCCGCACGTGACGGTTTGGGGGGACGGTCGTTCGAAGATGATGTCGGTGGGGGCGACGGCATTTTTGGGGGACTGGAGGGTGGGGACGGAACCCTCGCAGCGGAGCGGGGAGATGGCGTGGCGACTGGGGACGGGCGGCGTGCCGACGCGGCGCACGGGCGCGGGCTCGGCCGTGTCGATGTAGGGGAACTCGTCGTAGGACTCGGCGCGCGCTAGGGACGCATGAGCGTTGTTGTTGTGATTGTTGGCGGTGACTTCTGCGGGGGGCGGTACGTTCGAGTTGGCGCGGTCCGCGAGCGTCTTGCGCCTGTCGGGGAACACCTCCTCCTCGTCCTCGGAGAAGATGTTGGGGTTGAAGTTGGGGTCGGGCGCGGGCGCCTGGTCGTCGCGCAGCTCGGCGATGGTGAGCGTCATCTGGCGCGGCTGCAGGTGCAGCAGCGACGTCTTGTACGTCACCTGCCCGAGGTTGGCCGGCACGTTCTTGACGAGGCCGTGCATTTTGAACTTCGTGCCCCAGATGTTAGATGTTACTTCTACTAATCGCACGTCCTGAAACAAATAACAAAACTATAATGATCTTTTTTTTAATTATCTACCCATCACGCGACACACGATTGGACACAGTTTTAAAAACAATAGGTAACTTCCTCCTGTGAACAATAGTCCCCTCCCTAACAAACAATCCCTTCGGATTCTACAAATAGATAATGTGTAATTGTGTATGACCCTTTGATAATTGATCTGTGGCCTATTTCACCATAATTACAAGTCTGACAATTGTAAAATATCACTGTTACTGACGTCACAGGCCTCCGTAGGCTACAGCTACCGCTTACTATCGGACGGCACATGTGCTTGTTTGCCACTAACATAAAATTATTACTAACAACGTTATTATAACGTCAATAAACTGCTTTTTATTTTCCGAAACCCGTGACAATTGTCGGAAGGTTTAGTACAATTTTCATTAAATCTTGACATGAGGTCCGGCATATGTCAGAATTTCGCTACAATTGTCGTGTTTTTGTGACAATTGTAATTTTGCTTCGCAAAAAGTAGTTATTTACTGCTGATTCATTAAAGTTCCTGCACTACATTTTATGTTGGTGGCAAACAAACGCACAGACCTTCCGATGGTAAGCGGTAACTGTAGCCTATAGACGTCCCCAATTGGAGAAACAGTAAATTTACAATTGTAGCACTTGTCAAGGTGGTGAAATTGGGGCCAGGAATCTGTATTATGTACCTATCTATAGTACCTACACAAACCGATTCCAAATATAATATTTAAGAGATCAGTAAGTTCATCAGTTCTACTAAGTAGGTATAGGTAACTTACTTACCTACCTACCTCATTTTTTTATAAATAAAGGGTTCCAATATAGTGAAACTAGGTACTTAGGTGTGAAGCATAGGTATTTAAAGTACTTATACTACCTAATTGTATAAATAGGTATAATTTAATTACATATTAATTCCCGCGATAACATTTGTTATTATTTAGGTAGAATAATTATTAAGTATTTACAGTTTATGCGAATAATATTAGGTACTTAAGTATGTCAAATCTTCAATTCTATCGAGCAAGGTTTTAGTCGTGTTACTCGTGTTATCATAATAATTAGTAATGTCGCTAATTTTAGCTACTAACATACTTAATCACTCAAAATGTAAGTGCAAATAGTACATTGTGTACTTAGGGCGGTAAACAAAAAATTACGAACGAGTGTGAATTCAAGCCCGAGCCGAAGGTGAGGGCTTAATTCTAACACGAGTTCGTAATTCTTGTACCGCCCGTGGCACACACAATGTTTTTCATCACACCTGTGATGCAAAAAAGTAAATAAAACAATATATTTTCACAAAACTACTCTAAAATGGTCTAATAATAATGGCATAGCACAGTTACCGTCTTGGTTAAAGTCACCGATGACATTCGTCTTAACATTGAGCATAAGAAGCTCACTATCCTAGTTCTTCTGGACTTTAGTAGCGCCTTTAACACGGTTAACTTTGACATACTTCTTGGTTTACTCCGCACCCTTAATTTCTCTGAAACTACTCTTTCTTGGTTCCGCAATTACCTGATTGGTAGGCGCCAGCGCGTTAGAGTAGACGACAAGTTATCTGACTGGTGCGAGCTCTCTGCTGGCGTTCCCCAAGGTGGGGTACTTTCCCCGCTCCTTTTCTCAATTTTTATTAATGGCATCACCAGGTCCCTTAGTTCGTCCTACCACTTATATGCGGATGACCTGCAGATATATTCAGCGGCTAATATTGAGGAGTTATCGAGCTTAGTTAATAACATTAACAGGGACTTAGAAATGATTCGTTGTTGGGCTTGCAATTATGGTCTGAAAGTAAATGCGAAGAAATCGCAAGCAATTGTTATTGGGAGCCCTTACTACATAAACAAGCTCTCAGAGGTAGTGGTTCCAGATATTTACTTTGGTGAGACGCCTATCCCATTATCTTCGTCAGTGCGTAATTTAGGTATTATCATGGACCAGACGCTTTCCTGGACACCCCACGTGGCGGAGATTAGTCGTAAAGTGTTTGCGTCTCTTCATTCCTTGAGGCGTCTTCAAAATTTTCTTCCACATCAAACGAAATTAACCCTTGCTCAATCTCTCTTGCTTCCTCTTCTGGATTATGGAGATATTGCTTTCCTGGATCTGAAGGAAGAGCTGCTGGATAAGCTTGAGCGTCTGCAAAATGTGTGCATCCGATATATATTTGGATTGCGTAAATACGATCATATTTCTGAGTATCGTTCTCAGCTCGGCTGGCTTCCGATCCGTCGTCGCAGAGACGTACATGTCCTGTCCTTGCTTTTTAACGTACTTTTTAATCCTTCTTCGCCTCCTTACCTTTCCGAAAAATTCGTTTACCTGGCTGATGTTAGTGGTCACCGCTTGCGTTCGAGTGCTAATCTCACTCTTGCTTTTCCGTGTAATAAGTCGCGTACTTACTCCAAATCTTTTTTGGTGCGTTCTATTAAATTGTGGAATGGACTGCCACTGTCTCTCAGACAGTCCCAGTCTGTAGCGTCACTCAAGAATAATCTGAAAAAGTTGTGGCTTTCCGACCCCTTGTGAATTGGTAATTTATTTATTTATAGATGCGTAGTATATGTACTTATATGTATTATATATTTTTATGAGGTATATATGTATTATATGTATGTAGGTAGTAAGGATTTATAGTAGGTATACATTATAAATTGGTATTATTCAATTACTGTCACCAATGTACACGTGTTTGTTTGTCTATCTCTTGGTTCCTGTGGCTGACTCATTTGCTCAAAGGTTAACTGGAAGAAATCCCTTACAGGGATAAGTTCGCCTTTGTACCTATCTAAATTATTATGTGTTTTTTTTACCTGTGTTTTGTGTACAATAAAGAATTTACATACATACATAAATCAGGGATGACTTAATTTCATCATTTTCATAAAAGAAATCTCGGCGCGGCTGCGGCGTGCGCCGGACCCCGCTAGTGCGACGTAATGTTGTATGAAAATCCTTAACGGCATACTATGACGTAATGACGCACCTACGGCCCGCATCACCGCAGCGTATTGGCGCACTTACGGAACAGGTGTGATGAAAAATATATTGTCAAATAAATGTGACTTTAGTATTCAAGCTGTCAAAACTCTAAAAAAGTAAACAAACCTTGAATTCTAAATCATTCAATACTGCTAATTCATCTATCCTAAAGCATTAAACCCTTAATTTGGAAATGTATAGTAGAGCCATTGTATAGAGCAGAAAATTCTGTTAAAAAAAATTACAAAAAATGGGTCAAAGACTGTTCATTGTGACATACATTTCCAAATTAAGGGTTAAAACAATAACATATTAGTGCTTGATTATGTATACAGGGTGTTCCACAAGCCACTGAAAACCTTGAATGGGGTGATTTAGTAGGCTATACTGAACAACTTTTAATATGGGGCCAATCACGAAATCTAAAAAAAATTTGTCTTATTCATACATTTTGACCGATTGACCACGACATTTTATATGAAAAAGGCAATTTCTTTTTTGAGATTTCGGGGTTAGCTCCATAGTAAAAGTTATTCTGGTTAACCTACCAAATCACCCCGTTCAAGGTTTTCAGTGGATCGTGGAACACCCTGTATTTCTTTGAACTGTTTGTTTATATTGTTTCCCAAACAAAAATATAGAAGTATATTGACGGTGAGTTTAGTTACCAAAACTATGACAACATTCACAATTCGCAACTAGGTACTTGTTGCGTCAACTGCCTAACCTAACGGGTGACCATGTGGCAGCCATTACGATGAACAATTTTTAAACAAAAGATGGGACTTTTTTAGTGCGTGCAATTTTAAAGGGTCCGTTTATGACATGGCATGGGTGCGGGTGTTATCGTAAAATAAATATCGTTCTCGCATTATTATACTTAACTGTTAAAGAGAAAGCGTGATGGTGACTGGTAAATGCATTAACTGTAAAAAGTATCTAACTGTACTGTACTCTGCAGTAGGTACTAATGGCATCTGCAGTATCACATCAACTCCAAGTTTTTAAGAAAATTTAATTCTTCAATGTCATTACAAACCTAGCTCTTATAAACTGGCCTAATACTGCGAACTTTGCAATTTGCAATTCGTAAATTTCGAGGATTTGACTCTGTCACTCCAACAAAAGGGTCATTAGAGTGACAGAGACAAATGCTCGAAACTTGTGGATTTCGACGTTCTCGGGAGGCCACTGATGCTAATTCGTGTTCCTAAAAGTAAAAATGGCCTTAATCAAGTTTCATTTTACAAAAGCTATGCATATGTAATCTACCTAATTCTTACATATATTACATTAGTCATTACATACGCTGAAGTCATTACATTACCTATGAAATTGGCGTTTTTGGTCATAGATTTTAGTCGATCCCTAATTTTATTACTTATCGAAAGAGTAACTTAGATACATTTTTAGTTTTCAACAGTGCACTGTGTAACAAGGTTTTTCACACTAATAATATTGTTTTTTTTTCCTTAAGTAGTATACAAAAATAAGCTTTGAAAACAACTCTGGCCATATGCTGCCGGTTCATATGTTTGGAATAGGTATATAACTATGAATGTATGATAGTGCCTTGTTTTATAAAATATAGATATACAGAACACGTCTTAAAACTGTCCAATATTATTGGCAAAATTTGGTTTATGTTGTCTGTGGTTTATGTTGATTCTGACATAAAAACATACACAAAATTCATTGTATGGAAAATAGACTCTTCACAAAATTCTCCATACAAAACGCCAATTTCATATATAGGTAATGACGTGTTATGTGGAGAGAGTAAAACACGGTTTGAAGTTTCGTAATCGACTGACTTTAATTGTGAATTTGTCCTCCTTATAAGGGATAAAAATCTAATTAAGATGGGAACAACAAATACATTAGCTTATGATAAATATAAACAAGTCATTAGGACATCTCGTTGATGTTTACATGGTTAACGATGAGAAAAACAAACAAGAGCTAAATTAACTAATTACAAATAGGTCATTAGTATATTACAATATTTATTACGATATCTATGTGAACTGTAAACAATCAATTCAACTAAATAGTTAGAGGTGCAAAGTACAGAACTAAGTAAAGATAAACATGTAGCTGAGTAGGTACAAACATATGTATGAATTATAATATAACACCTCCCCCCTTAGAATAAAGATTGGGCGTTAGCGCCTGATCTTTTAGAAATCATAGAACTGGTGGAAACCGGTGGCATGGTTTGAGTGTGAGGTTCGATGTCATCGTCTTCATCTTCTGTGACGTTGCTGGTTGAGATTGTAGACATTGGGATCGCGACGTGGGTTCTCTGTCTTCGAGATGAGTTTCCGAAGCAGTTGTTAAATATTTGGATGCAACCTTTGGGATCTTGGTTTGATGTTCGTCGGTGTAGCAGAATTCCGTTGGGGCAGCGTTTACATATCTTATACATAAGGTAGCCAACCATTAGCATACCCAGTGTTAGATAAATCCAAGAGAATGTTGATCCATTTCTCTGAATAAAACTTTTGGCTTTAATCTTTTCGATCTCGTCCCTATATTTATCGACGTGATGTTTGATTTGTTGCAATGAATCTAGCGGCATTTCATTTATTTTTATAGGAATAAGATTCGGCGAGTCAATTGTTTCAATGTCGTCAAAGCAATCATCGTTTCGGATATCCGGTATTATAATCGGGAAGCTGATGTTTTCACTTGATGTATGAAATGCTGTGAGTGTGCTATAACCGGTGTAGAATTTGCAGTTTTGAGGGAGCGAGAGGATGCCTGATCCCTGGAGTTTGTGATGGGCTACGGTGTCTTTACATTGAAGCACACAGCTTGTTTCTTCAGTAAGGATGTAGAGCCATTTGTTGTTAGCTATGTTTTGAAAGGTGTTGATTTTTGCTTCAAACACGGAGGTAGTGCAGATTTCTGGAAGATTCTTCGATAGGCTATGCAGTATTTGAAGTTCACAGATGGGGCGTTTTGAAGAGTCGTAGGAGACGATGTTGTTGCAGACCATTTTCTTCGTTGCGTAGGTTTTGCAGGAACTCAGGTCGCTTGTAGAGATGTATGACTGTCCGCTAGGGTTCGTGGCCAGGTACATATGCTCAGGTAGGATAGTGGTGTGGAAAGAGGAGTTCAGGTGTTGAATGGGTATAGAGTATATATGATATAATTCGAAAGGTTCATTTTGTATTAATGGAAATTCTAGGATATATACGAGTCTGTTGGAATAGACATAAGCTGATAAGGAAACAGAGTCGAGAATCGAATGAATATTTCCTAATGTGACAGGTGCTACTAATTGTTTATTAGTGCGAATGTGGTTTGAAAGGAGAAGCTCTTCATATAATTTTTTAAGGTTTATGACAGAAGGGTGAATTATATTAGATTTGGCAAAAAGAATACTTGCAAGACAGTCGTTTATTTCGTTTTCTAAACTTATTACCGATTCTAATATTTGGAGCGAAATCGTGGACACATCTTCACTAGCCTTCAGATTGAATATTAGCTTATTAGTGGAGTTTAGGTAATCATTTAATCTGTTAATGTTTTCATTTATAATTTGCTCATCATATGTTATTTTAAAAATAGTTTCATTGAAATTTTTGATAGTGGAGGAAGTTATTTGAATTTGTTCAAGCATAAGGTTTGATAGATCTATTTCGCGTTTTTCTAATTGATCGATGCACTCATCATACCGCTTAGCATCTCTTGCATCGGGTGTACCGATGAGCCATTTAAGGATGGGACTAAGACCGTCAAGGAGTTCGCGTTTGCTTCTTGAGTTTTTCCCTAAATACATGTTAAGTTCAGCAAGGCGATCTTCGATTTTGTCCAGATTGAGTTTAAGGAACGATTTGGTTGAAGCTATGTGAGAAAAGTTGGTGTATTTTGTTGAAACAAATTGAAACTTGGCTGATAAACGAGTAAGGGATTCCTTTGTGATAAATAGAGGTTTAAGATCTTTATATATTATTAATTTCCATGATTCATCACTAGTGAATATTGTTCCTTCCTTTTTGAAGAACAATCCTGAGTAGGAGGGTAAAGGTTCGGTTAGTTGGTGACTGGTGGCTCCATTCGCTAAGGCGAAGGTCCTGAAAGTGACATATTGGTCTCATTAGATCTAGAACGCATTTTAATGATTTTCTTGATTTTCTTATATAATTTGTAAAGAGCTATGTATAGAATTAATTTTATCAAAGAGCATATAACGAAGCTAATGTACGGATTATTTATGATATAAGAGATATTCGAGGTATTTTGGGGAACAGGTTGTGCAAGTGCTGGGCAGATGACCCTGAAATGACAACATAAGTGCCATTAATGTTACTAGAATATTGGGGTACTTAAGCCTATGTTTTAAAATATAAGATTTTGATACTAGATATAGATTTAAAAGCTAGATTTACCTAAATATATTGATTTCATGATTTAGATTTAGAGTTTTACTAACCTAGAGTTAACCTATGTTAGTCGCCTTTTACGACACGCTTACCGAAGTAGCGTTAGGACTATTCTTGAAATAGCCGGTCACTACACGGCTAAGGGGTTTTAGTCGCCTTTTACGACATGCCAAACTTTAAAGGCAGTAGGATTATTCTTTGGTAAAGCCGATCACTACACGGCTGAGGGTTTTAGTAATCGGGATCAAAAGGTCTAAGTCGGTTGGCATGAACGAGTTGATTCTTACCGGATTTCCGAATCATGTAGTTTTCATTAAATCCAACTCGTATGACTTCGCAGGGACCTTCCCATTTAGAATCTAGGTTGTTGGGGTTAGGTACTTTTACCATAACTTTGTCACCCAACTCAAACTTAGCTAAGTTCCTAATGTTGCCATCATAACGTTCTTTAGCTTTTTCTTTCATTTTTTGCACATTATGGTTTGCAACGTCGCGAGCTATTCTTAATCTTTCATTAAGGTCCTTTATATAATCAGCTGCCGTGTATTCGGGTATTGTTTTAAGTGAATAAAAGGGACGTGGTTTAAACCCAAACAGAAGTTCGTAAGGTGTATGTCCCGTAGAACTATTGACGGATGTATTATGGCAGATTATTGCTAAAGGGATAATTTGGTCCCAATTCTTTTGTTTCCTCGTATGGTACATGCGTATGTGGTCTCGTAGCGTACCATGGAATCTCTCTAAGGCTCCGTTTGTTTGGGGATGATAGGCTGTGTTAAAAGTTTGATTTGAACCGAAAAATTTTACTAATTGTTTTATTAGTCCGTTCATAAACTCGGTGCCTTGATCGGAGTGAAACCGTCTGGGTACGCCAAAGTGTTGGCAAAAATGAAGGAGTTTCTTAGCTACAGTTAAGGCTTCTTTATCAGGGATAGGGTAGGCTTGAACATATCTAGTCAGTTCGTCTTGTAATGTCAGGATGTATTTATTGTTATTGTCACTGATGTCCGAATAAGATACCAAATCCATAGACACGCGTTCGAAAGGCTCTGAGGAATGCGAGGTTATGACCATCGGGGCTTTGAAAGTTCGTCTTTGGATTTTATTGCGTTGACAGGTTTCACAGCTGTTAATGTAATTTTTTATGTCTTCAGCCATGTTTTGCCAAAAGTAGTTTTCTCGAATTTTCCTAGTGGTTTCAGTAATACCTCGATGTCCGGAGAGGGGTTCATTATGATATGTTTTTAGAATATTTGGTATTTCTTCAGGTTTTGGGTTGTCAATTTTATTTTCACAAATCGTAATTGTACAATTGTATAATTCAGCAAGGTAGGAGGTTATACTGGATTGTTGGTTTCTTTGGAGTTGGCAGGTTTGGTCGTAGCTTAAATCGGGGACAAATAAGGTTGCGGAATTGTTTTTCTCTAGACACGTGAGTAATGATTTGAAATAACTTTCAGCGTCCCAAGGGTCGTAGTATGATGGTCTAGTGCAGCAAAAGAAGAGGTTCTGTTTAGTCTCGGAAATTAGGCTATCTATGTCGTAGAGGTTTCTATTTTTGTTGGGATATTTAGTATCTTGTGAACATAGGTCTAAAGCTTCGCTGAAAAAGTTATTCAACTCAGGGTTAGTGCAAGGAATTGGAATGAATATGTTTTTGTGTCGTGAACCTAGGAGTCTTTCAGGAGTTATGTTTAGCAGGTGAGAGTTTGGCGTGCTACCTTGAGATAGATACTGTTCATAGTGTGTTTGTAGATAGTCGTCTGAAATTGTTTTTGAGTTGTTTATTCCTATATTATTGATTGGTGGACGGGAAAGTGCGTCGGCGTTAGTGTTCATTTTACCGGCCTTATACATGATCTCGTAGTCAAATTCTTCGAGTTTTAGTCTCCAACGGACGAGACGAGATCCTGGATCCTTAATTGAAAATAACCAAGTTAATGGTTTGTGATCCGTGACGATCTTAAACTTTCTTCCAAAAAGGTACGGTCGGAAATGTTTTACTGCCCATACTATAGCTAGTAATTCGCGCTCGATAGTAGAATAATTACTTTCAGCCTTGTTGAGCGTACGGGAAGCGTATGCTATGGGGAGATCTTTACCTATTTCACCTTGCGATAAGATAGCTCCAACGGCATGAATAGAGGCATCTGTCGTGAGTATGAATTCTTTGCTGAAATCGGGGTATTGTAATAGAGGAGCAGTTGTTAAGATTTGCTTACAAGAGTCGAACGCTTTCTGTTGATCCGGTCCCCATATAAAAGGGACGTCCTTCTTTAGAAGGCTCGTCATGGGTTTTGTAAGCTTGCTAAAACTAGCTATGAATCTACGATAATATCCAGCGAGGCCCAGGAATGATTTAATATCTTTACATGACTTGGGTGTGGGGAATTCTAAAACGGATTTTACCTTTTCGGGATTTGGCTTGACCCCTTCACTCGATATTATGTGACCTAAGTAAGCTACTTCCTTTCTTAGAAATTCGCATTTATCAGGTTGGATCTTAAGACTACATTTCCTTAAACGATTGAAAACTTCGGTGAGTTTGTCTTCGTGTTCTTGGAGACTAGATGCGAATATAACGATGTCGTCGAGGTAGACGAAACATCGTTCACCTTGAAGTCCATAAAGAACGCTATCCATTGCGCGTTGGAAAGTAGCGGGTGCATTTTTCAGACCAAATGGCATCCGCAAGAATTCGTAGTGCCCGTATGGTGTGTTAAAAGCAGTTTTGGGTATATCTTTCGATTCTAGTTCTATTTGGTGAAATCCGGACGCAAGATCTAAGGTTGTGAAATAGATTGAATGACCTAATTTATCAAGAATGTCGGTGATGTTCGGCAGTGGATAACTATCTCCTATGGTGATGTCGTTTAACTTTCTATAATCAATGACAACTCGCCATTTTTGTTTACCGGATGCATCTAGTTTCTTAGGTACAACCCAGATGGGACTGCTCCAAGGGGATGTGCTTGGTCTTATTATGTTTTGCTTAAGCATTTTGTCGACTTGATTCTTGACTTCTTGTTGATGAATTTGTGGGAATCTGTAGGTTTTTGTATTAATGGGCGTTTCAGAGGTAGTTGGTATAGAATGTTTCGTATGGTTTGTAAATGTTAAAGGATCACCTTCAGTATAAAAGATATCGGAAAATTCAGAGACAATTTTATTCAGAGATTCCTTTTCTTCGTTATTAAGGTGGTCTTGTCTAATAAGTTCGCCTACATTCTTTTCAGGTTGGATGTTGATGTTGCTGTCGCGATTAAATGCATGGATTTGATGTTGGCTGCACTCTGTCCCATTAATTGGATTTACGCGGATTGTAGGAGTCGAAATAACTTTATCCTCGTTGCTAGAATTTAGACAGGTTATTAGGAATTTATTATCTTTGACAACTACGAGCGCGTTCGGGATAGTTAGGTAGTCGTCAATTGACTGTTTATCTACAATTGCTGTTCCGTCTGTAGTATCTTTAGCTAGGCAAGTGATTACGGTTTCAGATCTTTGTCTAAGAGTTTGTTTAGTACAGTTGAGGGAAGTATTTTCGGCATCGTTTAGAGTATGAAATTTGTAGGTCCTGTCTCGGATTCGTAGGGTTTTAGTTTCATATGAGATATCGACATTGAATTTGGACATAAAATCGTTACCTAATATGCCGTCAGCATGAATATTGAGATTGGCTACATGAAATAAGAATTTAGGGAATTGATCTAATGATATATTGCAGACACCATAAGTTTGGACGGAGGAATTTGTATCGGATACGCCTATGATCGGGGAAATTCTGGAAGTGTCGATTTTGTTGCAACCGACTTTGTTTTTATTGATTACTGATATAGCGGCTCCAGTGTCTATTAACAAGGTTACTGGTTCGCCGTCAATGTGGAATAGGCAATGTTTAAGATCTTCTGGTGGTATGTGTAGTGAATGAAAGGCCGGTTGATAGCTGACCGATTTATTTCTTAACTACCCGAAATATTGACATCAATGAATCTACCCACTACTTGCATACCTTACATCTCTCCCACTCAAATAACGGATAATCATATAGTTAGGGTTTACAAATATATACTATTATATAACAATATACACTTAGATTATAAGTCTATATTGTTTACATCTCTTTCGGCTCTAATTAAGACACATCACACAATAGGACATATATAGAAATCGGTAACCAGATTAGGTAAAATAGGTAAGTACATTACATGGCCTGTTTCTGGGACCGTTTCCAAGCTCGCAACGCTCGGTTGGACGCATCGGACGGCGGCGCGCCCGGGGCCTCCGTCAACGAGCCAGCGGCCCCGGCCGCCGCCGCTGGGGGCTCGCGGGCTCCCCGCTCAGGCTGTCCCGGCAGCTCCTGGAGGTCGCCATCCGATGCGTCCTCAAAGGACTCGTCAGCACCATCTCCGGTCAACCCCGACTGAGCCCCTTCTTCATTCGAGCTCGCTAGATCTGCGCGTTCACCAGCGTCACGAATACTCGCTCGCGTCAGCGAGTACCTATGTTTATTGACAGGCATTATTTGATCCACATGTCTACGCCACTCGACCCCCTGACCCATATTCACCTTGTAAGATACCGGGCCGGTCTGGGACGTGACTTTACCCTTCGACCACTTCTCCCCTTTGACTGTATAGTCGCGCGCGAACACCTCATCCCCCACGCCGAGGGCCCTTGGCGTGCCGCCGGCGGCCGCGGCCTGGCGCTCCTGCGCGGCGCGCGCGTGGGCCGCGCGGTCGGGCCGCAGCGCGTCCAGCCGCCCGCGCAGCCGCCGCTTCATCAACGCTACCGCCGGAGACACGCCGGTCGTCGAGTGCTCGCAATTACGATACTGGAAAAGAAATTTGCTAAGGGCGGTAGGAACATCGACCCCCTCGTATAGAGCCCTCTTAATCGCTTTTTTAATTGTCTTAACCGCATTCTCCGCCGCGCCGTTACCCTGGGGCCTATATGGTGCTGACGTTACATGTTTTATACAGTTTACGTTACAGAATTCTTTAAATTCTACTGAAAAGAACGGCGGCCCGTTGTCTGTTACGAGTTGCTCAGGAAATCCGAACCGAGCGAATATTGAACGAAGCACTGAAATAGTCGATCGGGCTTCCGTACCCTTCATTAAAATGGCCTCAATCCATTTGGAATGCGCGTCTACAATAATTAAGTACCGCTTACCTCCGCAGTCCGCAAAGTCCGCATGGAGCCGACACCATGGGTTCAGTGGGTACTCCCACGGGTGCAGCGGCGCGCGGGGCGGCGCGTCCCGCACGGTGCGGCACGCGCTGCAGGCTCGGCACGCCTCCTCAATATCTCCGTCAATACCGGGCCAGTACACATAATTACGCGATATATTTTTCATTTTACGTATACCTAAATGACCCTCGTGAATTTCGTTCAACACTTGTTTTCTAAAGTTTGGAGGTATTACAACGCGATATTTATATATTAAACAACCCATGTCAACAACCAAATCGCTCTTTCTTACAAAATATGGTCTTTCTTCCTCGCAACTCGCAACGGATGGCCACCCGAACTGTACATAACCATAAATCTTACTTAAAATTGAGTCATTCTGTGTGTCCTTAGCTATGTCTTTAAAATTAACAGGCAACGAATCCTCAATAAATCGAACATAACTCATCACTTCCGAGGAAGCGCGGTCCCGGTGCGGTAGTGGCAGACGAGATAACGCGTCGGCTGGCCCGTTGTCCACCGAACGTACAAATTCTACCGAAAAGTCATAAGCCGCTAAGCGCGCCGCCCACCGTTGCAAGCGGCTCGCAGCTGTTTGTGGAATTCCACTATTTTTCCCAAAAATATAACTTAGCGGCTTGTGATCCGTTCGCAACGTAAAGTGTCTTCCAAATAAATATTGATGATGTTTTGTTATACCATAAAATATCGCCAAAGCCTCTTTGTCAAGTTGGCTGTAATTACGCTCATGTTCGTTGAGCGTTCGCGACGCGCAACAAACCGGGCGCTCGGCGCCGGCCTCGTACCGGTGCGCCAGCACGGCGCCGACGCCGTAGGCGCTGCTGTCCACCGCCAGCACGAGCTCGCGCCCCTCCTCGTAGTGGGCTAATACGCGTTTACCAATAAGGGCCCGCTTTGCTTCTATAAAAGCCTGATCACAAGTTGAATCCCAGTTCCACTCGACTCCGTTTTTTAATAATGAATGTAACGGATGTAGCATTGTACTTAAATTTGGAATAAATTTCCCGTAATAGTTCAGCATTCCTAGGAAGCTTTTTAGTTGAGTTACATCCTCGGGTTTCGGAGCATCGGAAATAGCCTTCAACTTGGAGGGGTCCGGTCTTAGGCCGTTCTTATCAATGATAAAACCTAAATAGTTTACTTTATCCTGTAAAAAATTACATTTGCTTAATTTCAAGGTCATTCCCATTTTACGCAACCGTTCAAGTACAGCTCGCAGATTTCTCAAATGTTCCTGCTTATTGGGACCCGTTATGCAAATATCGTCTAAAAAAACAACGCAATTAGGGATCCCGCGCAACGTCTCTTCCATCAGTTTCTGAAACTTTTCAGGAATACATGAAAGACCATACGGTGTACGGCGATAAACAAAAGTACCGATATGTGTGGTGATCGCCGTATACGGTTGTGAGTCTTCCGTTAGCAGACACTGTTCATATGCGTGGCGTAAATCCAGTTTGGTGTATTGTTCTCCCCCGCTCAGGGTCGCGAACAACTCCTCTATACGAGGTAATGGATAATAATCGCGTTTAAGTTTAGGGTTTATCGTCACCTTGTAATCCCCGCATATGCGTAAATCTCCATTTTGTTTCACAACCGGAACGATTGGCGTTCCGTAGTCTGAATGGTCCACGCGGCACAGGGTCCCGTCGCTCTCGAGACGTTCGAGTTCGCGCTCGACACGTTCACGCAATGCGAGTGGCACGGGTCTCGCGCGAACATATACAGTTTCATTATCTGTGAGCTGTAATTGAATCATTTTTTTACATGTACCTAATTTATTAGTGAATACATCCGGGAATTCGTTACACAACTCGGTCACAAATCGATCCTCCTCCACAATCTCATTTAACCAAATTGTATTAATTTTTAAAGCGCGCAACCATTCTCGACCTAAAAGTGGCCGTCCCCCATTTTGAATAACATACAAACGCAAGGAATTTACTGTAACGTTATTAAGCGTAACATCGACAGATATGTACCCAAGAGTTTCGATTGGTGACTTATTATAACTGTAAAAAAATGAATTATTTTTCTCAATACGTTTTCGTGGGAACAGCTGTTTATATAAGTCCACACTAATAGCCGATATACGACTGCCCGTATCAATCTCACAATTGACGTCCTGTCCATCAATGTTCACTATAATAAAATAAGGTTTGTTACCTTGCGATGACACTCTGATGTTAAACAAGTCGTCGTCCGATTCTTCATCGATAAAGTGTTGCCGCCCGTACCGGCGTCGAAAATCACGCCCTTTTCCACACATCGCCTTCAAATGTCCGCGTTCGTGGCACTCGTCACAGTTATAATGCGTATATTTGCACTTATCTGGCCTATGCGCCTTCCCGCACCGCCAGCACTGCGCCTGCGCCTGGGCGTCGCGCGGCGGGCCGCCCCGGGCCGCGGCCGCGCCGCCGGTCCCGGGCCCTCGGCCTCCGCCGCGCCCCCCGCGCCGCGCGCTCGTGTGATGCAGCCCTTCGCCAGCATCGCCGCCGCCGCTGCCGCCACCGCCGCCGCCGCCACTCGAGGTGCCCGCCGGCGCTACCGCCGAGCCGCTGACCTCGGCGTGTTTCTCTGCGGCCTCGAGTGCGAGAGCCAGCTCCACCGCCTCCTTGTACTGTATATTCTTTTCGGCGAATATCCGAGATCGCATCGCTTCGTTTGCGAGTCCCGACACAAACTGGTCTCGCAAATTCACTTCGAGGGCGGTGCCGAAGCCGCAGGTGCTCGCCAGGTGTTTTAAATTTTGAAGATATTCGGCGAGCGGCTCGCCGACCCGCTGCCGACGTAACCTAAAAACGTGACGTTCGGCGATCTCTGATCGCTGTGGTTCCAAGTGTTCGGTCACCAGATTGACCAGCTGTTCAAATGTCTTGTCTTCTGGAAGCGCCGGTGAACATAAGTCGCACATTAACGCATACGTGGCGTCACCGACAACCGTTATTAACAATGGCACCTGAAGTTCCGCCTTCACTTCATTTAACAACATATATTGTTTCACGCGGCGAATATACGCGGGCCACTGTTTCGAAGATAGATCGAACTGTTCTAATTTCCCGATTGGCATTATTAGTCACTAAATAGCACTGTTTTTTAACCGAAAACTATAAAAAATCCGAAATCCTGTCGCCAGTGTAGTGAATGAAAGGCCGGTTGATAGCTGACCGATTTATTTCTTAACTACCCGAAATATTGACATCAATGAATCTACCCACTACTTGCATACCTTACAGTATGTTTAGTGTATTTATAGTGTAAACTTCTGGGGTCCTTTTAGGCTTCCTTTTAGGTTTCGATTTTTGTTTTGATTTCGGATTAGGATTTGATTTAGAGGATTTTTCAGTTTTGAGTGATCTACTTGTGATTTGGTCTGAATTTGGTGGGTTAACAACCGATTTAGAGTTAGAACTTGTTTGAGATATTTCTTCAGAGTCATTTTTGGAGTTCATTTTATTAGAGGTAGAAGATGGCGTCGAGTTTGTGTCTGAAATTTCGTTTGCATTTGGTGTTTGTTTTAATAAAGATTTAGTGGATTTCGCAACAGCTTCAGTTAAACTGATGAATTGAGTTAGCAAGAGGTCGAGAGATTTATGAAGTTCCGAAACTTGGTTTTGAATCATCAAAGAGTTTATATTATGATTTTGCGATGTAATAGATTTAGGAGGCTCTGGAATTTGTGTCGTAGAGTTTGAAACATGATTTGGAGATTTAGGAGGTTCTTGAGTTAAATTTTGTATTTTCATAGATTTAAGAGAACTTGTGACTTGATCTTGTGGTTCCGTTGATCTAGGAGATTCTGGAGTTTGTGTGTATGCGTCGCGAAACTGTCTCCGATAGACTGAATTTGTTTGCGAACGCATAACTTCATAAGGCGAAGCATTTGTAATAACTTTCGGTTGTACATGTCGAATGATACTAGTGTTTACTGGAGTTGGAGGTTTTGCATAGCTTCTTGAAATTCCGGGTCTACTTCTGGCCTCGACATAGGTGTCGGGGATTTCGGGCAAAATTGCGAAGCGGTTCCCGAGTATGAGCCCGTGTTCTCGGCCGCCTGAGAGTTTAAATTATTGATGCGGGCTGGGGCAGAAGGACGTTGCACTTGTTGATTTCTAATGTTATTATTATACGCTCTTTTCCTACATTCAGAGATAATATGCCCTGGTTTTTTGCAATAGTTACAAGTTTTGTCTTGTCTTGTCGCGTTAAACTGCGTATTTGTGGGAAGGGGTGTGGAAGGTATTGGTCGGCGCGTGGTGTTGCTGTAAGCTGAGGTTTTATTGTTTTTAAATAACATCTGTCGTGCTAAATTCATATTTTGGATTTTCTCTTCTTGGATTGCAAAGGTGCCAGCTTCAGCTAAAGTTGAGAAGCCTTTTGTCCTTAACATTGAGCCCAGATTAGAGCTAACACCATTGACGAAAACGCTAAGGGCGGTTTCTTCCGTGCTGGTTTTCCGACCGATAAGGGATAAATCGGAGATTTCGGCGGTTAATTTCTCTAAAATTTTATTACGACACAAATCGACTCTATGAAAGTAGTCTGTAACGGATTCGTTTGGTTTTTGGAAAAGTGATTGTAATTCTAGATTCAGATGTGTCAACGTTTTCGTTTGTGAATATTTTTGAATCAAGAATGTTTTTAGTTCGGACCAACTTTGGTATCTTTTAGCGAAAACATCTGACGAGTTGTGTCCTGAGATTTTATTTAGCGCGTACGTAAGTATTATCGGTTGCTGTGAAAGGTTAGCTAAGTCAAATGCAGAGTCACATGAGCGCACAAATCGATAGACTTCTGCAGGATGTGTTGTGTCGAATTCGGGTATAAGCCTTAATAGCGTATTTAATGGGATTTCTTCGTGTGAGGTACTAGTGTTAGTTTCTGATTTGATAGTTTCTTTGATTGCTTGTGAGACAGTAGCTTCGGTGATTGGGGACATGATATTAGATTTAGGTATATGGCTAATAGAAATATAATCGTGTGTATATAAATATCGCGAGATTTTAGGATTTAGAGATTTTTGGAGGGATTAGGAAACAGAGCAAACGTGTTTGGCCACTTACCACAATATCAGGATCCAAACTTTCATCACGGAGCGTTGCTAGGTTCGGCGAGCTGGATTGAAGCCCTGCAGGCACCGTCTAGGCTAGTGGCGATGATTGTCCTTTTAGCCCAGGCGTTGAGCTCGTCCTATTATAGCGGCGGTGTGACGCGGAAGTATCCTACCGACTGCGCCAAATTGTTATGTGGAGAGAGTAAAACACGGTTTGAAGTTTCGTAATCGACTGACTTTAATTGTGAATTTGTCCTTCTTATAAGGGATAAAAATCTAATTAAGATGGGAACAACAAATACATTAGCTTATGATAAATATAAACAAGTCATTAGGACATCTCGTTGATGTTTACATGGTTAACGATGAGAAAAACAAACAAGAGCTAAATTAACTAATTACAAATAGGTCATTAGTATATTACAATATTTATTACGATATCTATGTGAACTGTAAACAATCAATTCAACTAAATAGTTAGAGGTGCAAAGTACAGAACTAAGTAAAGATAAACATGTAGCTGAGTAGGTACAAACATATGTATGAATTATAATATAACAGACGTAATATAGTAGGCCTCCCAATTGAAATAGCAATGAGTTTATCTTGCTCCTTAGCTCACAAATCTGTCAAGACAGCACATTCCGATATTTCAAGGGCTTTCTTGTTCTTGGAAGTACATCATTATTTTTTACTGTGAATCGTTCTAACCTGTGACGATGTGGTGACGATGGCCAAATATCATGCATATGTTTTAAAGATATATGATCTTAGCCTTTTCACGTAGGTTTACTACTTCGAAATAGTCTGAACGATAATTATTTTTAATTAAAAAGATTAAAAAAAAAACTATTAAAATTTGTTTCCAATAATCAAGAACAAAAAGAAACGTAGGTGTAAAATAAGTGCCTAAAAATATTCTTGGCCATGTGTTTAAAAATATCACCTTTGCTCTGAATTTTGGTACCTAGGTCCTGAAATAAGTACCTATATTAACAAACTCAAATTTCAAACTACCTAAAGGTTGTCACAGACTCAGACGCGCGTGTACTACGAGTATATTATATATAATGTATATTAATACATCGCGAGATATTCAATGCCGACATATACCTAAAATATATGTAGGTACTTAGTAAACAGTTCTATTTATTTCTCAGTACATAGTGCCATTTTAGGTATCTTTGTCGTGTGTGGTGCGGCGCTATATCTATCTATATTAATATACAGGATGCTCGCGAGCTAGAGATTTGAACAGTATATTCCTGACCATAATTATTTAGATTATTTAATGTTACATAAAATTACCTGTATTTGGTTTGGTTTCAGAGATAATCACATTTTTCGAAATAAGTTTATAATTACAATTATTATGTTTTCTTGACGTTTGAGATTACGTAACATATTTTTTTGTTTATTTTGACGTCCAGAATGCATGGTTAAAATCCCTGGCAGTGCTCTTGCGTGTGTGACGGCCTGAATATTCAATCTGCAATTCGGGCGGCGTCGGTTATTCCCCGACTTTTGTGATTTCGGTGGTGCGTTCCACTTGCGATATTGAGAATGCAATCAAGATTCAAGATCCGTGTAAAAAAAAAGAAAAAATAAAACATCTATAAAATATAACTAACAGTGAACCAGTATATCAGTGAACAGTCAGTTAATGCTTCTGTGGAATACTTTTATTTTCAATTAATAATGAGCATTTTACGTTTTGTTCTACCTGTAAAAATAATACTACTTTGTGCTATGCTCCACGTTACTCAATAGTGATTAAAATGCGTTTTTATCCGCCCGTCTATAAGCTACAGAGGGAAAAAGGAAATTCTTAACTCGTGTGGATTTAAAACATTCCCTTCGGTCGCGTTTTAATTTATCGCCACTCCTTTCGAGCTTAAAATGTAGGTACTATTTTAAGTGACATATGTTAGGTGGGTCAAAATTATGTTCGTTGTCTTGTTTCATACGACTCTGTCACGCTTTGAGTTGCTGGCCTACTACCGCGAATACCGATTTTCGGAAATTTTGAGGATTTTTCTCTGTCACTCAAACGAAGGCGTCATTAGAGTGAGAGAGACAAATCCTCGAAATTTACGAATTTCGGTTTTCGCGGTAGGGGCCGCTGTTTCGACACATTATATAAAAAAAATCGGGTGCAGTTTCTTTTTCACGCTAGATTTTAATCCATACAATATGTGAAACAGAAAACAAAACTCATAAAAAAAAATCTGCGACAAAATAAGACAACGAAAATAATTATTTTGACCCAGGCAGACAGGGTGTTCGTGAGTATACCGACAGACTTGAAAGGTGTATTCCTGACCACATTTTGAGACTAAAATGTCATATGAAATTTTCTGGATTCGGCTTAGTTTAAGAGATAATGACATGTTTTTCAAAAAACTATTTTCTTCTTAAGTCACTGATAAATGCCTGCACGATTAAAATTCTTACACTAATAGTTTTCATCTTGACATACTCACTGACGAAAGTTAGAGAAAACGAGAAAAAAGTATCAGAAAAATGTTCAACTAAAAAAATATATAATCATTGAAAAAAAAATGACGTAAAATGACATAATTATGTCTCATAATATTTTTTACTTCCTTTGACAGCAAAAATGCATTCGTAAAGTCTGTCGGTATACTCGTTCCCACCCTATATAAAAATGGAACGCGGCTCTTGGGCATACACCCTTTACCCCCCTCCCTAGCACTGTATTGCCATTAAATAGCTTACCGAGAGGACAGCTCCAAAGTTCAAATGAACCAGCATCAGAACGAGCTCGCAATTCGTACCAAACACGATTAATCTGAGTCTACATTTAAACTGGTTTTCCCCCAAACACAGTACCTATCGTAATAACGTAAGGGCTAATATAAGTAAGTTGCAAGTTGCCCCATTAGCAGTTTCGTTTCAGTACTTTCGTTTAAGTTGTTGTCTTAAACGGGACACAGGCTGTGCAGTGACTAAAGTTGTTAAAATTATCAGTGTTGTAAAGGCGAAACGCAGAAAATTCATTTATTGTGAGTATTCAATATTTTTATTGTTCAACTATTAACGAATGTCTGTTTACGAGTAAGTACCTATGTTGATTTTTTCATGGATCATTTTATTTTTTACTGTAAGTACTGACAGTACTGTTAGGTACTATTTGTTGCCTTGTAATGGCTTGATATAGGTAATTAGCGAGGAAGCCTAAACAAAGGAACGAAGATTGCGTTGCATTCATTATTCATTTTAAGATTTTTTGTCTCGAAAAGAGTAAAAAACCGGCCAAGAGAGCATCGACTCGTGCTCAGTGTAAATAATTATATAGTTAAGGTCTCAAAACAAGGAATACGATCGTTTCCATCATGTTGTAGGGTGGATTTCAAAACTAGGAAAAAAGTTGCGTTTCGGTGTTTAGAAAAAAATATTTTAGGTTTTATGCTTTGATTTAAATTTTTTTCGTTACTTAGTAGTTTTATCTTTAAGGCCCTTTGATCAAAATAATCGAAATCTAAATAGTTTCATTTTAATATAATGTTTTATATCAACAGTGATCGGATTAGGTAGTGCCATTTCGGGTGAATGACCTTAAACATTATACTTAACATGGATAAGCCTCGGGATCCTGGGACTTATATTTTATTACAGAACATTTTCTTATTATGTCGTAAATTGTAGAAATATGAAAAAATAAAAGGATTTTGTAATTGTAAATACATCTTCTATTTGATGTATTTATAGCTGCTACTACCAGTAGTAGAGGCAAAACAATTACAAAAGAAAACTCTAAGACTGTTCTACTTTAGACCACCAATACTCAGTTCAATTAGAACGAAATCAAGTCCAGTGAGTTCGACCAAAAAAGGTCCAATACGAGGGTCTCGAAGTCCGGTAAAGAAGTAAAAATAAAGTAATTGTGAACACTCAAATCAAATTATTTAGTAACAAAATATTTTTATTTGTGTTTTTATTCTTTCCCCAGTAGTCACACTACTTAATACTAATATACATACAGGGTGTTTTTTTTTTCGACCGTTCAAATTCTACGTAGTGAATGTGTAGGTCATACTCACCAACTTTTTACTATGGGGACAAAGTCGAAATCGCGAAAAAAAAATCAGCTGTTTCATACAAATTGGCGGCATTACGCCGGCCGAACAAGTAAACAAAATAACTTTACAAATTATAAATTTATGATATTCATGAATCAATAACTTTACTTTTTATCTTAAATACCGGGCTTAGAAGTTATATCCACATTAAGATAACGTACCGAAGTCCCGTGAAATGGCACTACCTAATCCGATCACTGGTCAAAACTCATCACCATCTAACAAAAAAATTTGAACCTCCACATTTGTACTGAAAATTATCGCAAATTTAACGTACGATTGCGAATTTTACTTCAGTAATCGTTTTTAAATATTGTTGTTAAACGTTCAAAAAAATATGATAAAAATCCTTCATCGCGTAAGTACTATTTAAAATATTTAAAAGTTTAACACCAAAAATTCATCAACACACGTAAGTGTACTGTCAAAGTTGAAGTAGTTTTGTACTCGTGCGTCTAAATAAACCGGGTGTACCCACGCCCGCCTCCTCAATTCAGGTGAAACAGCGGAACCGGGTACACGTTTGTCTATGCGGGCTCAAACCAAAAAAAAAACATAAAAATGTGACTGCAATACGTGATTAACACGCTGTGGCGTCATAACCATCTACGAGTGGTTTACAGTAAGTAATTGAATAATATTTAAACTAATTACTTGGGAATACGTAACCTTAAAGGAACTTACTAGTGAGGCGTTGACGTTGCTTTAAGTATTAGTGTTCTAAAATAATCTAGGATTTTGTGTGAAATGTCAACACCGGGCGTGTCAATACCGGTACTGAAGCAATGGATGGTTATGATCCTATATGTATGGAGTTGACAATTTTTGTAAATTGATCCATAATTTTTGGTTTTTCTTGTAGTAGCAAGTACCATAAAATGTTCAGCGGTAGAGAAAAGTCTGAGAAGGGAAGGAGACAACAAGACAACAGCGCTATGGATAGGGAAATCGCTCAAGTGTAGATCTCTAAAGGCGACACTGGGCGGAATATAAAAAGTCAATTAGTTCTAAAAGAGGTTTCCCACAGGGTGGACTTGTACTCAATAGTGAAGAAAATAAGGGCGGCCTATATATGCAAGCTTATTCCGATGACGGAGTACTATGTAGTCGTACGTGGACCGGTACTAACATAAGGGACATAATGGCCAGTAGTATCCAAAAAGTGCTGGAATGGTACAGAGAGAGAGAGGCAGGATTTAAATCCATCAAAAACGAAGTTCGTGTTATTCAACTAACTAACTAAAGGAAGACAGAAGAGATGAGGCCCATAAGGGTACATGACAAGGAGCTGGAGTTGGTAAACGAGCAAAAGTATCTGGGGGTGACTCTGGGTAGCACGCTCATGTACAAAACTCATGTAAAAGAACAAACGGCGAAAGCCATTAAGAATACTGTATCAATACAAAAGAGCGGTGTGAAGGAAATGGGAGTTAAAGTCGAGGATATTGGAATGGATCTCCAAGGCGATAATACTTCCCGAGTACTATATGGAGCGGTGGTCTGGTGGCACAGAGCACATATTAAGAGATATCAGAGGTACCTAGCAATGGTGCAGAGGCTGGCGTGTCTGATAACCGGGGACGTTGAGGACAACCCGACACACGCCTTAGAGGTAATACTAGGTATAAAGGCGCTACATATAGAAGCGGAAAAGAGGGCCATGGAACAGTGGTACCGAATGAAGGCATACGAGGAATGGAGAGGAAGTTGCGTACACAAGCGACTCGAACTAATACAAGATAGGGTACTGTCTAAAATGGAAATGATGGTAACTCACAATGACCTCATAAAGAGGAAGAAGATATTCGATAAGAAATATAGAGTACATATTGGGGAGAGTTGGAAGGAAACTGGAAGGTAAACGTCGAACGTCCGACGTTTATATGCTTCACTGACGGTTCGATAAGAAGCTCCACAGGTCTAGCTGGAGCAGGCATACCTACTAGGCATAGTTATCCCGAAATTGGGGGAAAAGGTATCTGTCCCACTTGGTAGGTATACGAGTGTGTTTCAGGCAGAAGTTTGTGCCATACTACGGTGCGTAAGGCTCATAAAGGAGCAAGTGCAGCAGACGAGGGCCGTGGTCATATACACGGATAGTCAGGCAGCAGTGAAGACGCTAATGAAGCCAGCGACAAAATCTTCTTTGGTACAGGAATGTAAGGAGACAGGAACTAAACTCGCTTGGAAGTTTGGAATAAACTACAAACATTCAAAGGCGCTTTGAAAATACATTGTTGATTTGACTGAAAATTGTTTGATTTAATACCCTTATGAATCTTATGATATAGTAAATCGTCATTACCATACACATAGTATCATCACCATCCATTAAAAAATCATAACCATGGCATGGTGGTCATCACCATCTCGTGTAAAATATTTTTGATGCCTATAATTTCGAAATTATGCATCAAATTAGTGTGGAATCATAACAAGATACTCTCATAAATATAACTTAACAATTCTAGATACATATTTATGCATTTAATTAATAAAAGAAAAAATATATATTTTTGTATGGTGAAAATTTTCTTGATGAAATCCACCCCTGTAAAAGTTAGTCATATAAACTAAATAACTTCGAAAACAAAAATTTAACGTCACATTTTTGTATTAATCGGCCTAGTCGTTTTTTATCAACTGCGGAATCCTACATAGAGTCGGTTTTTTTGCAATCAGCATATTATATAGACCGAACAGACTCTATATATATATAGGATTCCGCAGTTTTGTGAAAAACCGCAAAGCCGATTATTATCATAACAGTTTTCTTTTAAAGTATTCAATAAGCCAATTAATATTAATTTTCTGTCACATTTCTCGGATCCATCTGTTAGTACACCAAACGAACGAAACTCAGAGGAAAAAACTCGTGTATAAGCGAATTTTGGCATAGTTGTAGGGAATGGTGTTTTAAACCACATACTAAAAGTACTGGTGGGTTAGGGGTGGAGCTAACGGGGGGAGAGGGGTGTAAAGGTCCTTATTTTTAATTTTTCGTAAATAACTTGTAAACCGTGGCTTATAGCAAACAACGTTCTAGAACATAAGTAATCTACTTAAAATTCTCTACAAAAAAGATATATGCATGTTTCCTCTGGGATCAATGTGTCATGAGATAAGAAAGCACGAAAATGGACACTAAAGAAATAAACACATTTGTTTAAGTAGGTATGGCACATCCAGAATGCTCGCGAGCATTCCAAAAGATTTTAATGCTCAATCCCTGACTATATTTAGAGTCTTTAATGTTATACAAAATTTCCTGGATTCTGCTTGGTTTCAGAGATAATCAACCTTTTTTTCGAAATAAGTTTTTCGACGTAACTCGCGGCTCGCCATAAAACTTCTTTTTGATTACAATGCTACCACAATATGTTTTAATATTACCACACCTTTTGCATGGCAATCAAAAAATTTGAATAAACTTGACGAAATAACCAGTCCCTAAAAAAAAATTAATATAAATATTTTTTACAAATTGTTATTAAGATATAAATACTGGAAATGTTAAAAAGTATGCAAAAAGTCTAAAATAAAATAGAAAAAAAAAAATTTTTTTTTGGTGGTATTTGATATTAGGTTTCATAATTATTTTTGTTTATTTTGATATCTAGAATGCATACTTAAAAGCTTATTTGTAAAAATAAAATTCCTAATTATCTTCTAAGCCTAAAATATTCTCATAATCATCGTCAAAAGATTTTAACTATGCATTCTAGACATCAAAACAAACAAAAAATATTATGAGACCTAATGTCAAATACCAACAAAAAAAAACATTTTTCTCTTTTTTTTACTTTTTGCATACTTTTTAACTTTTCCAGTACTTTTTATCGTAACAACAATTTGTTAAAATTATTTATTTCAATATTTTTTTTAGGGTAGGTTATTTCGTCAAGTTTATTCCCATTTTTTTGATTGCCAGGCAAAAGGTGTGGTAATATTAAAACACATTGTGGTAGCATTGTAATCAAAAAAAAGTTTTATGACGAGTTAGGTCGAAAAACTTATTTCGAAAAAAAGGTTGATTATCTCTGA
>JALPQI010004319.1:0-57641 GCA_025490895.1 Thaumatotibia leucotreta | reverse complement strand
AGAATGGACCCGAAAATCGTATTCCACGTATGCGAATTAGTCAGAAAAAAGTATAATGATGAAAATTACAAAAAAAAGTTCCCGCCATCTTGGATCTTAGAATGGACCCGAAAATCGTATTCCACGTACCTATGCGAATTAGTCAGAAACGAGTATAATGATGAAAATTGCAAAAATAAGTTGCTGCCATCTTGGATCTCATAATGGACCCGAAAATTGTATTCAACGTATGCGAATTAGTCAGAAACGAGTATAACCCAACTCTGTCAGGAATAACTAGGTACACTCTTCACGCTTCAAGTTCGTCTGTATACTCATTTTCACCCTGTATAATTATGTATGTAACACCCTGTATGTATGTATGTATCTATCGGATCTATGATCACTTTGTATAACTATAAAACGAAACGAAAGAGCTCGTGATTCTGAGTAGAAAAAAATGTAAAAAAGTCCATATATGGAAAATTTTAAAAAACGACAACAAAATAAAAACCCGCCCGTTTGCACCTTGTAAAACACTGTTTTTACAAAATCAAAGATTATGCGCAACAAAAAACAAAAAAATAAAAAAACAAAGTTTGAAAAAAAAAGAAACAAAATAACATTTTCAGCGCGTATTGTTAGGATTTGAACCTGGTACCACTGCTTCACAGCCGAACGCATGAACCACAATACCAACCTCCCTATATAGTGGTACGGCGAAATATGTTATGTGTTGCAAATGATCATGCGTTTCGTTCGTGGCAAGGTAGTGTATACTGTTTCAGAGCCATCTGTACAATGCCCACGAGCAACAAAGATCAACCGTGGCGCCGTCTAGTAGTAACAACATTTCTGGTGGATGCATTTTAATGTATGGTGCTGATATATCTACTTAAACTAAATAATCTCTGGTTTAAGTAGCATAATTTTGCATAAAACCTGTGTGACTCAGGATACCGTAACCATGGCAATAGCAGTAATGAAAAAGATGAATCACTCAACTATACATATTCATAGATTAGGGGGCGTGTGAGTATTGCGTAACGCAATTTTGGGAGGAGGGGTGTCTCGTAAAACGTTACGATGCGTTACAGGGGCAGTTAAGTAAAAAACTAGGGAATTAAAACTCTCAAATTGGCAACCCTTTTTAGTTACGTTTCACGGGGAATCCGATAACCGCGAATTAAAACTATACCAAGGATAAAAAATATAACATAACTTTTTGCGACTTTAGGGTAAAAATGGTCATTTGAGTGTTACGTAACGCTTAGAGAGGGGGGGTACAGAAGAATGTTACGGTGCGTTACAAAGGTCAAAAATTTTCAAAAATTGCGATACGTAATACTTGAACGTTCCCTTGATGCAAAACAAAAAATTATAAACTGTACCTTTATTAACTGTGTTGGGCTCCTTGCTGGCCACATCTTCGCAGGGTGCAGTAACCAAATCTCCATCAATAGTTATAATTTTCTTAGTAGGTTTATTTACAACATCTTGTACATTATTTTGCACTGTATCCACATTTTCTAACACAATCTCGTCAGCAGCTTTCTTTTTTCTTTTTGCCTTCTTCGGTTTTGAAACATTATCCGGTAAATTTTCCTTTACAACCTCAGTCTCCATTTTCCTTTTTGTTTTTTTTTTCTTTTCTACTTTTTTGGGCATTATAACCTCATTTTCTAAATCAATCAAATATGTATCTTGGTCATTGATTTTGTTTTCAATGATGTTATCTAAAGTGTAAGATATCTGTCCTGTTTCAGGGTTGAGAACTGTTTTGATGTCATAGTCGTTTTCAAATGTGTGTGCTAAATATTGTATGTTGGGATGTTCTGTATGTGCACTTGCATCTAAAACATAATTAATTAAAAAATACATTATAAATATTAGATCTCATCATCATCCATCATCAGCCGATGTTAGTCCACTGCTGGACGTAGGCCTCTCCTATTAACTCGGCGTATTAGGAGGTAAATGCCCATAATCGCCACGCTGGGCAAGCGGATTGGCGATCGCAGTAATGTGTACACTATGATGACGCTGCTGCCCATCATCAATATTGTAGAATGGTCAGTGACACTTCAATCCCTTAGTCGACTCTTACGACACCCGCAGGAGTTGGGGTGGTGACAAATGTATTCTTACTGCCATCACCACACGGCCTTAGATCTCATATACCAAATAAAACACAGTGGCGCAGGACCGGTCATTGTGGCAATTTTTGGGGGAGACCTATGTTCAGCAGTGGACGTCTTTCGGCTGATATGATGATGATATATAAAATAAAATAGACCTAGTTCACAACGCTCCAGGGGGGGGATTGAACTCACTGCTTTCACAGGTGACACATACACCACTCGGTGTAATAGATAGTTCCACGAAAGTTGAGGTCACGCACACATCAACATGTCATGTAAACACAAGGGGAATTTGAAATCAGTTTTCTTTTTTGGTACTGACAGCAAACTCAATTGCAACTGTAAGATTGACCAAAAAGTTTGTTGAAGGAATTGCTTCAATATTTTGACGCAAGTCATTCATTTATTCACAAATTTTTTTGCAATTTGTACTTCATTTGGATGTGTGTGTAATCATTCACCTCAACTCTGGTGAAATTACCTATAGGGAAGGGTCCCAGTTCTAAATTTGTATGGAAAGAACCAGGAATTCCCCGTTCCAGTACTGTACTCGTATGGTATGCCAAAACCGGCCCACCCTTGTGTTAGCAACTACTGGTCAAATTTCTCAGGTACATGCAACCTCTTACAAGGCTAGGCTTTGACCACATTCTAATATAATAATTTGATTAGTCTCACAAAAAAATGTTGAAATAATTGGTCTATAGAGAATCATTTAAAAAATATTGCATTTCATATTTTAGGAAAAGATTGAAAGCATTTGAGATGTGGGTCTGGAGATGGATGGAAGGCATAAGTTGGAAAGATAAACTAACGAATGAGGAGGTGCGGCGTAGAGTGGATAAGAAGAGAACAATCATGAACATCATCAAAGTGAGACGCGGAAAGATGATTGGACATTTGATTCGACACAACCATTTCTTCAAAACTGTCCTTGAGGGCCAGATAGAAGGTAGAAGAGGAAGAGGCAGACCAAGACGAAGTACGTATCAGTGTGTCAAAGTGCTAGCACAAGATAAAGAGGGCTGAAAGTACTCCACCGACAAGAGAATATCTCTTAAGTCATTGATGATGATGATGATATTTTATATAAAGTTACTGGCCATGTTCATCCTTATGGAAGGCAATAAAGTGGGAGGTTTTTACTTAACCACTCAACAACACATACCTTGTAATAGAGTTAATTTGTTGACTGCTCCTATTATATCATTTTTGAAATTGTATGCCTTTTTCAGTTGGATGCTGCAGTCATTGCAGATAATATTGAGGCCCGAGTCTTGCCCAATCTGTAACAAAAAAATAGAATTGAAATGTTGATCATTCCTTTGCCCATTGCCCAAAAAAAACGTAAGTTCAGCCAAAGTCCAGGTTAAATAAAAAAAATCATGGTCTTCCTTTTGCTTCAGACACTATGTTATTTTATTTAGCACAAAAATATTTCTCATGTTGAAGCTTTTCAATCGGTATGACAAAGCTACAGGGTAATTTTTTCTCTTGTTTGATTCCCGGGTTAAATATGAAATAATTTAAAATGCAATTCAACTTGTTTTTTTTTAAATTATAATAATGTCGTCTGTCAGTAGAATGTCCATTTACAATAAATAATTAAGCTATTTTTCCTCTGATGATGGATTTTTTTTTCCATAAAATTTTTTTTAAACAAAAATTAATATGTTTTGTATGCAATTTTGCTTACTTTAAAAATAAAATGAATTTTCTTTCAGCGAAATATGCAATCTATGATATTTAAGGTACTTTCGCTCCATGTCAGGCGTGGATCCAGGACTTTGTTGATATGATAGTACACACCACCTAGCCATACATAAGTCCAGTGTGAGGGGGGGGGGGGGGGGGGGGGGCAAGTGCCCCAAGGGGGCCCCCTGGATCCGCGCCTGCTCCATGTGGCATCACCATCTTAGCAATGTTGTATGTCAGTATTGGATCAGAACTGAGATCTAACTTTATTTCAACTAGGTTTTTGTAACTTAGTTAGGTTTGGTTGTCAAGAAATGAATCTATAAAGGACATCAGATTAGATGCAATGCAATACAGATATTGGACTCTTGAAAAATGTATTTTTCCCCTCACAAGTTTGTAAACTGCTTGTTTTGAACCCTAAGCATGGCAGAATTAAAAAAAATCGTGAGTACTACCCTCCTCGCCACTGTGTAGAGCAAAAAATTCTGTCATTTAAAAAAATACAAAAAGTGGGTCAAAAAGTATAATAATAATAATAAATACTCTTTATTGTACCACAAACAAAAAGTAAAACAAAGCAAAAATGAATTATTGATTAACAAGGTAGGTATCAACAGGCAGTCTTATTGCTAAAAAGCAATGTATCTTATATGATAAGTGGGTAAAAACGCATTTTAATCATTAGTGAGCATTAGTTTGACAGATAACAAAATGTAAAATGCTCATTAATGATTTGTTCCACATTAGTTATAATTAAATAAATTGTTTGAGAATTTGGCGAAGAATACAAAACTTTATTTAATTTGCAGATTTTCAGCTCACAAGCACTAAAATTCCATAACTGAAGGTTCCACGGAAAGAACATGTCTAGTCAATTCAAATTACAGAAGGAAAAACCACCTTACTTTTAACAGAATAAGGTGTGAATTTGCCATGATTTTTTTAAGCACTGGACATGTTTTTTCCGAGGACTCTTCAAGTAACCTTTGTTTTCATTAATGATGATAATGTTCTCTAGTCATGACACAATTAAAATACACAGAAATGTTAACATTCTCAACTGTAGAATCCTTTCGCTTGCTCATGTTTCAATTTTTCACACACACAGATAAAATACAACTTTGCACACTTGTACAACAAATAACTATTTTCTTGTCTAAATTTATTTTTTGACTTTTGGGTGTTTTATGCTTTTTGTATAATGGCACAAGGGGCACAAGGTAAATATCAGCAAAAAATATTAATCTAAATGACCTTGTTGACATGCTGAGGCAATACTTATGCTCTCTTGAAAAGTAATAAATAAGATTCGCAATGCTTATAGTCAAATAAGACAGGAGGCAGTTACCTTCTACAGTGCGAGGTTGATCATGTTGATCTGACTTTTAAAGACCATGCAGACCGTTTAGGTCGGTTTTTTAAAAAGCTGACATATGAAACCCTAACCTAAATCTATAATTGAAAAAATTACATTTCATAAAATAATATTTGTTTACCTCAATATTAAAGCAGTTTTTAATGACTTCGACATACAATTCTTCTTTGTCATTGCAGATATTGTAAGTGGTGAAGATGTTCAAGTTGCTGCCGGTTTTAGAGCAAACAAAACAATTATCTTCGGCTTCGAGAGCCATTGTTACGACGAGATATGGAGCAAACACCTCTTTGTTCGAATACCGACTAATATCGCAGGAATAAGACAGTAATTTTCATAATTGTGTACTTGGTCTTTTCTTTGTTTATTGTAATGAGTCGCGCTAAGTCCAAGCAAAGCAAGCGAAGCCAAAAATCAAAAATGCGATTGAATGTCAGTGTCAGTGTCATGGGTTCCATTCATTTTTGTTGTTAGTGCTGTCACAAGCAAAAATGTTTTCGGTCTATTTATAAAGCATGTTCTTCACTATCCCACATAAACATGAAAATAATTTAAGATTGAATTGAATCGTGTCTCGGTGCTCTTGATTCTCAATGCTGCATTAAAATAACATAAGTTTAAAATATATTTTAAAATATGCGTTTCAATTATGATACACGTAAGAACGTGAATCACGTAAGTTGAAATAAGACGAATTCACTTTTCACTCATGTAGGCTAAGCTTAAAATTGTTGAAAATGAAAAGGCAACGTAAAGAAAAAACGTCTCAACCAAAGCGGATCGTCTTTTGTCAAAAAATAAATTCAAATCAAGCCACCGAAATGGCCTTTTTAGTTTGCTGATAAATTATTATAAAACAATGGAGGAGCCCGACTTTGTAGGTTGCGTCAGTTGCATGAGCACTAACGATTTGTACGACCTATTTGCTGCTTACTCCGACAATGTGGAAACTTATGCAAAAATGTTTGAAACCTGCTTCGATTTGAAGGTATAAATTTCTTTTTAATGTTTTTATTTCAAGTTTTATGCTCGAGTCACTAGACTTTTATATTGTAAACATAAACATCATGTTTCATTATTTAGTATTCATTGCGATAATAAATCTATACCATGGCCTTACAATTTAAAAGTTTTAACCAAGTTTATTCTTAGGTGTTGAATATATCTAAATATATTTGTGCGGTATGTTCCCAAAAACTGGAAGAAGCAGTCGTTTTCAAGGAACAGACTCTGAAGAACATATCCATGCTACAGACTATAAAAGGTTAGTAAGATAATAAATATTTCCTCATTTAAGTATTTTAAAATATTCTGATGCCTAATAAAACAAAAGTTTTATTTGTGTACGTATCTGTAAGTTTCGCACATGAAAGAGCAGTTTATTTATTTGTCATTCAATAAATTTGAGAATTTTTAGTTTTAATAAGCACTGGGTAGTAGTAGTTAACTCTAAAGACACTTATACAGATATTTACTTTATACAGTTTCATGTTCAAAAAAGTATATGGTTATTACCCTTTTCTCTACCCCACTAAATTTTTACTCGGCATCATCATCAGCCTATGATAGTCCACTGCTGGACGAAGACCTATCCTACTAAACTATGTGTATAGTCGCATTAGGAGGTAAATGCCCATAATCGCCACAATTGGCAAGCGGATTGGCGATCGCAGTAATGTGTCTACAGTGATGATGCTGCTGCCCATTATCAATCGTTATCAAAAATGGTCAGTGACACTTCAATCCCTCAGTCGTCTCTTACGACACCCGCAGGAGGAGTTGGGGTGGTGACAAATGTATTCTTACTGCCGTCACCATGGCATGGTTTACTCGGCATGCTAGGTTAGGTATGAACTCCCTTGAGACTAGGCGGAACTAAGATTTTAAAAGGTGAATCAGATTGCTCAGACCTTATTGCAAGAACTTGCCGCATCTTCGTTCCCGATAAGTACCTGCACAGTTGCAACCATCGCCTCCTTGCCGAGGACGTTGCGCGTACAGTGTCCCCAGTTCCAGTTCTCGCCTATATTCCGCGCACGCGCGTTAATTAACAATTTTCTACTCTTCGCACCTGACTGCGACCGGTTCGCTGACACTTTCTCAAAATTGCATGCAATTTCGTTCTTTAATCTTAGTTTAGCTCTACAGCGCATTGGCTGACTAGCTGTAATGCTGTATTGTTTTTTATAGTCAAATAAGTTAATATATTTTTTTATGAAGATAAAGCAATTTCGACCATATAATAGGCAACAAAGTACTGACAAGTCTTAGGGAGCAGACACATACTGTGGGCAGGGCAGTAGGCATGTCCACACTGACAGAGCTGCATTTCCTTGCCAGCTCATTAGGGAACATGCCCATACTATGTGACCCTTTTTTAAGCATTTTTTGACCCCCTCACTCCCTGGTGACCAAGCGTAGTATATGCCATTTTTAGTACATTTATTAATGCATCAAGGGCGGTTAAAAGGAGAGTGCCTCGGCCTGTAAATTTAATTTGTTAATAAAGCTTCATCAGCTCGAGTTTTCCAAAAGTCACGTGACAAGATACCAGACAGCCCCCCTCCCCCTGGTGACCAACAGTGGTACTTTGACGGACCCCCCCCCCCCCCTAAACAGGTCACGTAGTATAGGTATGTTCCCTTAACTGTAGACCTGATAGCTATTGAGAAAACATAGCTTGGATAGGTACCCACTCCCCAACTAGGGCATATGAACTATACTTCAATTTGAAAGAAGTTGCGAATAATAAATAAACGATGCTAAAAACTATCCATAATCTCACACTATTTTATTGTTTTGGGTAAATTGGTAAGAGTTGATTATTCTTCTTCGTTTCCTTATGACTGAGGGTTGTGACCACTTTAGGCCGTAGTTCTGAGGAGGGGATTAAATAACATATAGATTTAGCACTACTTAAAGACGCAGACTGGAAATTAACCACATTTTTAATACAAGGATTGTTACATTCATCACAACATTTCTTAAAAATAGAAGTATAGTAATTAGCCAGAATATTTTTCTCAGATGAAGAATACTTAGACGAGTCTATATTAGAAGAAGCAGACGCATCTGAAGATGCAGAGCCGCAGGAAAGTGCGTCCAGTAAAGTTGAAGCTGGTGATGACAATGAGGATGGTAAGATCTTCATGGCAATGTGTTTTATAGTGGATACTTAGTAAATGATAACCTGGAATCAGATTATGGAGTTGCCATACCCTCGTAAGGCCTAATGAATAATGAATCAGAGTTGAGCAAAAAGTAATTGATTACTTCTGTAAATCTTGATTACAAAGCTCAAAGTACAAATACATATATGTTCCTTGGTCATGGCTGGTCCTTGGCTGTCTATGTATTTAAGTATCTATATGTATCTATCTATATATCATCGCCTGGTACCCACATTACAAGCCTTAATTGAGCTTACCGTGGTCTAGCTTGATTTGTGTAAGATGTCCCAAGATATTTATTTATTTATTATTTCTTTATTTTACATACAAAAGTAATCGGAAGCAGTAATTGGATTACTTTTTCCAACTCTGATTACAATGCATATTATGCATAAAACTTTGTTTTATTGATTTGGATAACAATCGAAATTCGGCACTTTTAATTGCACAGAAAGGTTCAAAATATGTTCCGCCATTATAACGTTATAATTATAATGGTGGGACCAGACTGATTGGAAATAACTTTGAAATAGAAGTGGTACTATTTTTTTACAACAGGTACCAAATAGTACTAATTCAGTACTTAATAATGCAATATGAATCGATCGAATTCAGGATCTGGTCCCGCCATTATAACGGTTACTCAATAAGACTACAACCACATTTAATTTATTTTCTCCTACCTTCTACCCCCACTACCCAGTCCTTCCCCTCCCCTCTAACAGGTGACTTGGACGAAGAATATGCCATACAAGCCCTAGATGAGACAACATGCATCTACTGCGATTTGACACTGTCGGATGCTTCTGAGGTATGTTTTTTTTAATACAGGGTGGAAATTATTTTTGAGTCAGTAAGGGCAGCTACCAGATCTAGAGTAGCTACGCGAAAGTGGTCTTAGAAGACCTTCCCTCGATTTTAAATTAATGAAGACTGGCGTTTACAGATATTGGGAAAAACATAGTGTGCCAGGAAACGGTAATTTTTGACAAACGTTTTTATTCATGCCAATCGATCCTGTTTCTGTTTAGGATCAAAAGCTTGTAGGGGACCAGAAAGTTTTTTTTGGCTAAAAAAGCCGGAAATCGAGAATTAGAATTCCCATACAAATTGATAACAATTGGGTCAAAATTCTTTTCGTTGTCTTGTTTCATACTCTCTGTTACGCTTTTAGATGCTGTTTCGACTCAGTAGGTACTTATATAAAAAAAACCGGTGCACTTGTATTTCTTTTTCACGCTAGATTTTAATCCATACATCAGAAATTGAAAACAAAACATCATCTCATACAAAAATCACAACTGTGTCACGTTTTTTAGGGACAATGAAAAGAATTTTGACCCAATTATGTTTAATTTTTTCCATCTCTCGTAAATTTTGTCATCGTAATATTTTCCTGCTAGAAAAATAATAGCCATATGTGTTTATGAATAAGGGTGTAAGCCTTCCGTGCAGGTAGAGGAACACGTGCGCTCAGTGCACGGGCTGGAGCCGCGGACGGGGCGCCGGCTGCAGGAGTGCAACATGTGTGGCGCCACGCTCACACACGACGTGCTGAACCACATCAACAGGTGCTCACATGTTCCGTGCAGGTAGAGGGACACGTGCGCTCAGTGCACGGGCTGGAGCCTCGCACGGGGCGCCGGCTGCAGGAGTGCAACATGTGTGGCGCCACGCTCACACACGACGTGCTGGACCACATCAACAGGTGCTCACATGTTCCGTGCAGGTAGAGGGACACGTGCGCTCAGTGCACGGGCTGGAGCCTCGCACGGGGCGCCGGCTGCAGGAGTGCAACATGTGTGGCGCCACGCTCACACACGACGTGCTGGACCACATCAACAGGTGCTCACATGTTCCGTGCAGGTAGAGGGACACGTGCGCTCAGTGCACGGGCTGGAGCCTCGCACGGGGCGCCGGCTGCAGGAGTGCAACATGTGTGGCGCCACGCTCACACACGACGTGCTGGACCACATCAACAGGTGCTCACATGTTCCGTGCAGGTAGAGGGACACGTGCGCTCAGTGCACGGGCTGGAGCCTCGCACGGGGCGCCGGCTGCAGGAGTGCAACATGTGTGGCGCCACGCTCACACACGACGTGCTGGACCACAACAACAGGTGCTCACATGTTCCGTGCAGGTAGAGGGACACGTGCGCTCAGTGCACGGGCTGGAGCCTCGCACGGGGCGCCGGCTGCAGGAGTGCAACATGTGTGGCGCCACGCTCACACACGACGTGCTGGACCACAACAACAGGTGCTCACATGTTCCGTGCAGGTAGAGGGACACGTGCGCTCAGTGCACGGGCTGGAGCCGCGGACGGGGCGCCGGCTGCAGGAGTGCAACATGTGTGGCGCCACGCTCACACACGACGTGCTGGACCACATCAACAGGTCATATTTTAAAGACAAACGGGTCTTAATCACGTAAACTTACGTTTAATTATATCCTGACGTTTCGGGCATGACGTTACACCCGTGGTCGCAGGCAGACGTCATGCCCGAAACGTCAGGATATAATTAAACGTAAGTTTACGCGATTAAGACCCGTTTCTCTTTAAAATATGAGTGATAATCGTGAAAGTTTAAATCAATACACATCAACAGGTGCTCACATCTTCCGATACTTATTTTTTAATCGACTTCAAAAAAGGAGGAGGTACTCATTGTATTCAATACGACGGTTTTTTTTTGTATCTAGACGGGATTAACCCCAAGATGGCCTCGTTGGCACCAACTCAGGGTCTGATGATGGTATCTGGGAGAAATCAGTTGAAGTGGGTTTTTGAAAATTTAATTTGGTGAGTTTTGTGATACTTACTTAACTTCAAGTTTCAGAAGTAGTTAAACTACCTACTTAGGACCTTGTAGGTACGTATTAAAAATCGACCCTTCTGATTCTTCCAAAAACCTCCTAGGGGACCTTTTCTGAGTCCCAATACCTCACAGGCAACGGGGACGCATTTTTTACTAAAGGTCTAAATAAACCCACTAGACCGTACCATACCATGACCGTAGCATGAACGTATCAGACAAAAAAATATTCTTTGTATTGAAAAGTATGAGACGGTGTTGGCCGGCGCCGGAACGTCCTAATGGGCATAGTCTTTTTCAAACATTGAACTGGAGAAAAAATTAAAGATTTTCTCACAGGTGCCACGGTGCAAACGGAGGCGATAACCGGCGCTACCCCTGCCATTTCTGCGACAACGTGTACACTAGCAGGAAAGCTTGTTACACGCATCTGCGGATGAAGCACGGATGTAAGTATTCAACTGTTTGTACCATCGCACAACTGACAATGATCAGTTGGCGTTCGTGGTTTTAGACGTTCCATGCGAGAGGCCTTCAGTTTTTTTAATATAGTTTATATATATATATCCTATCCTCGTAAGGCTCATGGTACTACCTGTACTAACTGTAGTACTTATTCACATCGAACAAATTTAAATTATATTAAATTAGAACAGAGTTGCATTTGTTTTGTCTTGTAAAAATATCGAAAAAACTGAAATCTACTCTATTGCCTGCCGAGTAGGTAAAAATTGCAATGACAAATTTTTGGATATTTCTCTTGTATGGATACTATGGATCGGTCTTTGGAGGCTATTTAGATATTTAGATATGCTTGGTTATAGTTTTTCATTTTCAAACTGACCGTGTTCTTTGTCTATAGGTATTGTTAGAAAAGCGAAAGATGCTAGTGTATATGCATTAAAAAAAAATAACTGCCGTGCCATTTTTTTCCTGATGATATTTTTTCTTATCTTTCCTAATCAAAACACGATATTGAACATGCCCTTAAACGGAGAACAACCATTAAAATTTCACTGTATATTCGTGAAATAAAACGGTTTTCTTGTTTATTTAGTAAAACTAAGCAACGACCAGACACCGAAGTACACGCCGCGCGAACGCAAGAAATGCCACATATGCGAGCGCGACTTCAGTCAGAAGCAAATCCTCAACAAGCATCTTTGGAAAGTGCATGGCTATGAGGTAGGAGGTACCTCGATATAATATTTAGGCGAGCCCACACAGAAAATTGGCGCAAGAAATTTTACCGCGCGAAACAGCTTTATGTTATATGATATTTAATAAATTTTAATATAATAATCAGATGTTAGCATAAATATACCCTACTTTAATGGAAGGATAGTCAGAGTATGTACTAGACACTTTAAAATTGTAAAAAGATTGCCGGTCCGGTTAAATTGGATTAGCGGTCCAACGTGCTTCCAATTGCACCAGACGATCTTTCGTCAATCACAGCGAATTCAGTCAATGGCTTTGTGAACTGCCACTAGCTGTCACTAGCGACATCTTTACTTAATGTTTCGAATGTACTACAACCTTAAGCTACGAGAATGTTATAGCCTGTTATTGCCATGGTTACGGTCGCCTGAATCACGCTGGTTTTATGCAAAATTATACTACATAATTTATGCAAACATGCATATAGTCCATGTTTGTAGATGGCCTATCAAGGAAAGGGTTTATTAACACCAGAAAAATGCATGTTAGCATATTCATAATTATGCATAAAACCAGCGTGACTCAGGCGACCGTAACCATGGTAATAACAGACAGAATAAAGTCGATTCACCCATAAACAAAAAACGCTATCAAGCTATCTAGTTTTCCTCAGGTATATTAATTTTGTCCATACAGGTCGAAAAACGCAAAGCCTTCCTCTGCCCTCTTTGCCCAAACCGCGTGAGTTACGGCGCTCAGTTTAGCCGACACCTTCTGACAGAGCACCGCGTTAGGGAACACGTAGAGAGGTTACACCTGCATTCTATGGACGGTGAGATTTCAAATACTATTTCATTCACGGAATAATAAAAACAGTGGGAATGGCATAAGCCTAGACTACTATCAGAGCCGATGTCTCCAACACGCACACTGTCGTACCGATAAATGGAGCAAGTGGGCATGTTTGTTTGCTAGCTTTTCCTTTTTGCACAGGCAACCGTTACTCACGAATTGTTGCGTCGATCTACGGCCGAGTCGCGCGGAAGTTATGACCCACGGGTCCAATTTGTTGCACACACGCCACGCCCCCTTTACACTTCTACTGTTTTTTCTGTTCTGTGATTTCATTGCATGTATTATCACTAAAAGTAACACATGTAAGGTGGACCTTAATTAGTCTATAATTTTGTATTTATGTTTACTTGTTTGCCAGCGTGGTTGCCTCGTCGGCCAGTGTACGTACATACCTGGTGGGTCACAACGGAAGAACAGCGCTGGCTTAGCCAGCTACATGTTGAGTTGTGACCCTTTTGTGGCAGCTGTTGTTGTGTGCTTATTTGTAAGATGTGTATATGTTTATTGTGCTTGTCGTAAATAAATTTTATTTCATTTCATTTCATTTCATAATGGTCCCTTAGAATATTTAGGCGAGTACACACAGAAAATTTACTCGAGAGGTTTTGTCGCGCGAAACAGCTTTATTATTGTAAACGCAGCAAGCGCCCGCAATAGGTACATCTAGCGAGTAGCGAGGCATGTTTACACTGACTGAGTTATCTCTTGGCCAATTAGGTTTATTATTAATCAAATAATGACAGTACAAGAGTCGAGAAAACACACAAACAATACCACACAACACATTGTAAACACATAATACCACTACACTACATATGCAATTCAAAGCTCTCGGTAATTTATCTAAAAGATGTCCCAAAAATAACGCAAGATTTGAAATCGATGAAAAATACTTATTTCTTGTTTGACTTTCTTATTTCTTGATTTAATCATCAAGTAAAAAGAATAGGGTTTAGTATGGTAAAGCATGCTGAGAAATTACTTCGAAGACTTTGCTGTAACATAGCACTCCTTTGTTAAATTTTTCTATGAAATTTGCATAAATATGGGCGAATTTCGTTGCTGCAGTGTGAAATCCCCTCCTTCAAAGCATGGGCGATCGAGAGCTTGCTGACATAGATCTTTGACTATAAATAACCCCATAAAAAATAAACAATTATGTTAAATCGCAATATTTGGGATTCACTGAAATGAACGAAAAACGGTCTGAAAAAAAGGTGGTCAAAACCGTTTTTCGTCAAGGAGACCAGGGCTGCTGGGCGATTTGCAATAATAATACTTAATCCTATTCTGTGTACTTTGAATGTCAGGAAAAGAAATGGAATCGGTATTTTTGGGACACCCTATAGAAATGCAGGGGTTTTTGATTTCATGTCAATATACATAGAAACGCAGGAAGTTAAAAAAACAATGTGTTCCAGAATTCATGTTATTCAAAAGCGCTATCCAAGAGGAAACCAAGTACCGTTTCCGTAAAACTACCGCCAGCAAACAGACTATAGAGGGCGTGCGGTCGCACTACATGTGCAGCCAATCCGGAGTATATGTGTGTCAGGTACTTTATACCGTCATTATATTTAGAGGTTATACACCGTGGGCTGATTAAACCCGAACGATTTTAATCAATCAATCAATATATTTATTTGCTAGAATACATAATACAGGTTCAGGCACAGTAGATACAGTATTCAGTCTAGTAAAGACATGCAAATGCAGAGATTTGTGGACTATATGAAAAAACAGAAACAACGACACTTACAAAACGATTAAGTCAAGAGAAAAAAACAATGTATTCCTGACCACGTTTAGAGCCTATAATGTCGTATAAACTTTTCTGGAAATCGCCTAGTTTCAGAGTTATTACTAATAAAAAAAACATATTTTCTTTTGTTACTCAGTACAAAAGGTCTTTTTAACGGCGTTGGTGCCATTATGGAGAATAGTCCCACTAACCTCATTAATAGATGTCAAAAAGTGAGAAATAAAACCTTTAAAAAATGAGGTTTTTGTAAAAAAAAAACGTTAACACTCATTTTAAGTGCTAGTTTTATGAGTAACATTTACTTTTTATGTTAAAATACACTCAAAAATATGTAAAAAAAAATGGTTCTTTTCGCCAAAAATTACAAAATACCTACATATAATATTTTTTGTTTGTTTTTACATCAAAAATACGTGGTTAAAATCTTTCGGGTTTTTGTAGCCCACGATGTATACTCTTGTGTGTGATGAATATTTTCATCGAATAGTTTTCCCGTACGCGGATCCATGTTCCCGCATACGAGGGATTAACAAATGTGGGTAATAATCAGAGATCGGACAAAATTAAATGTGCGTCATTGTTCGAAATATGGACACGACTCCAAAGTTGATTGAATAATTAATCATTTAGTAATTTTTAGAAAATTACCTATTGCAAATAGTCAGCTTAAAGCTTTGAAATGAAATTTCAAAAAATTATTCGGTTAATTATTCATTTAGTACTGATTTTTCAATCCCCAGATAACAGTAACTGTCAAATATTTAAATGTTAGCTCTATCCTTTTTTGACTGATGACCAGCGATAAGGATGGTAATACTTTTAACTGAGGATTGAAAAATCAGCCCTTAATCAACTTTGGAGTCATGTCCATATTATTGCGAACAATGACGCACATTTATCCGATCCCTGGTAATAATATAATAGCCTTTTAGTTAAAAAAGAGAATTCCATGTCCTTCATTTTATAAAATGTATTGCTTTTTACTTTCCTTGGTCACGCCACCAACTTCCGTCTCGGGTGCCACCCAAGGTAGAGCAGCTACGCCACTCTGATTAACAATCATCACCAAGAAATAATACTGCCTATCTGCGCGCCAAATAAAACTTATTAACGCCAGTGACGTTTTGGGTAACAGAATGAGCTCCTAAGGGTATTTTGTTAAAAATATGTTCACGTTTCAGAAATAGTAGTTCTAAGGAGTTATATTACCCAGCACCTAGTAGTAAAAAACGTTCCTTCTTAAACTTCCAAAAACATCGTATTCTGGGTCCCAAAATCTCATAGGCAACGGTATTGCGCTTATTTTTTGGCCATCTTGTATAGTTTAATCAGCGACCATAAATAACATGGACGTCTAACGCCAGCTCAAAAATGCCCCCAAAAACAACTGTTCAATTGTGCCAAGATGGGCAGGACATACTTAGCGCTTTTCTTAACACCGCGCATATTTCGGGGCAACATCTTTGACAAAATGTTTATAGAATATAGCCAATAAAACTTTGATGGACCAATCACAAATAATTTTTAAATGGCGGTTTTTGCGTTTTTATGGGTTGACATTGAAATTCATTACCGTGATGCAATGAAGATTGGGTGACACTTGTCAACTAAAATTCAGGGCCGTTCTTGCAAGGTAATTTAGTATGGCGTGCGGCTTCCATGTTTTATTTGTTCGTAGAGTTTAATGATAAACTTACGACATTGTTAACCAACTTAGTCCGTGGGCTAGTCGGTCTGAAATTAGAAAACGGTATAATTTGGGGGTACCAAGTGTCCTTTTTACAGTAGTTAGACATATTCATAAGGATGTTAAAAAAGTATGATAGACATCTCAAAGTGGTAGCTATTAGGCATACGGGCTATTTCAAGATTTCCGTTGTATGACAGGTATGGTTAAAATTAGGAGGTACAAATTTTCCTTTTCACGACTGTACAAGTATACGGTGGATTATGACTACAATTCATTTAAATATTTTTTATGGGTGTTTTTTAAATACCGCCAACAAGTTATATACATCAAATTAAAGCTTATTAAATACACTATCTTTAAAAAAATATTTAATTATTCTAGCGTCATGACTACTATGTAAAAACACGACACAACAAAAAAACAAAGTCACGAAATTTTCATAAATTTGGTCATAATTAATTATTGGTTGGTTTTAGCAATATGGTGTATATGCAAAATATGAAGCTTACAGATATGCCTTTAATTTTGTTCAAGAGAGTAATTAGATATATTAAATAGTTCTCGAGATATACTTGATTTTGTAAAACTTGAGATCCACCATCTTTGATTGGCCCCCATTTTTGGTAGGTAGCACTTATAAATGGCAATCTTGCACTTTTGACGTTTTTATAAGCTTACCTAACAGCCGTGAAAAGGAAAATTTGTACCTCCTAATTTTAACCATACCTGTCATACAACGGAAATCTTGAAATAGCCCGTATGCCTATTAGCTACCACTTTGAGATGTCTATCACACTTTTTTAACATCCTTATAAATATGTCTAACTACTGTAAAAAGGACACTTGGTACCCCCAAAATATACCGTTTTCTATTTTCAGACCGACTAGCCCACGGACTAACTTAATAAACTTGAATTTAAACTTTCGTACGCGTCGCGCTCGAGAGTCGCTTGGCGTGAACGCAGGCACAGTGCTTGATGATAATGGAGACCTAGGCTCTCTGAAACACGCCGCGCGTAGTAAATAAATACACGTGAACTACGAACAAATAAAACATGGAAGCCACACGCCATACTAAATTGCCTTTCAAAAACGGTCCTGAATTTTAGTTAACAAGTGTCACCCCCTCTTCAATGCATCACGGCAATGAATTTCAATGTCAACCTATAAAAATTTAAACCGACATTTAAAAATAGTTGTGATTGGTCCATCAAAGTTTTGATTGGCTATATTCTATAAACATTTGTCAAAGATGTTGTGCCGAAATATGCGCGGTGTTAAGAAAAACGCTATGTCCTGCCTATCTTGGCACAATTGAACAACTAGATAGATAGATAGATAGATAGATAGATAGATAGACTGTTTTAGGGGACATTTTTTAGCTGTCGTTAGACGTCCATGTTATATATGGTCGCAGCACGTGAGTTTAACTGTTTAATAAACCTGTTTATTTAGGGTAAAGGCAAGCGGCCTGCACCGGAGCGGCAAATCTACAAAACGGGCAAAGCGTGCCCCGCGCACATGATCGTCACCGAAACCACCGAGGGCGTACTCGTCACCTTCCACAAGACACACGTGGGGCACGGCCGTGAGTCATTTACATACATCATCAGCCTATATCAGGCCACTGGTGGACGTAAGCCTATTCTATCAACTCTTGTCTAGACGCACTAGGAAGTAAATGGGTCAAAATTATTTTCGTTATCTTGTTTCATACCACTTTGTCACGCTTTTAGCTACTGTTTCGACTCAGTATATAAAAATCAGTGCACTTGAATTTCTTTGTCACACTAGATTTTAATCCATACATCAGAAATTGAAAACAAAACATCATCTCATACAAAAATCACCACTGCGTCACGTTTTTTAGGGACACAAAATAAGACTACGATAAGAATTTTGACCCAAATACCCATAATCTCCACGCTGGCAATTAAAGCGGATCTTGGCGATCGCAGTAATGTGTACACTATGTTAACGCTGCTGCCCATCATCAATCTATCAAAAATGTGGTCATCAGTGACACTTCAATATTAGATATTGGATTTGTAATGACGATTCTTAGCTAGTCATGTATTGTCATCAGAACTGGGATCGTGTGCAAATTTTCATCCTAATCGAAGACCGGGGTGTGGGTCAAATAAAAATTCCAAGATTTTCTTACTTACATAGTTACAAGTGACTCTAATAAAAGCGTGTTAATAATAAACGTTTAAAGTTAAAATTTTGACATGAATATTGGAAAAACGATCACCTGAAAAAGCAGTCTTTGTATTGAAATAGCGGTGTTAACGTAATTTAACGATGAGTCAAATTATAATATAGTACGGTCAAATCGTACGTAATTTTACCCTAAACTCGCAAATCAAGTAGTATCGCTGCATTTTTGGTATGTTGTTTAGACACCATAGGACAGTAGAAAACCATATTTTGCAAGCAAAAAAAAGTTGTGCTCGCTGGGTAGTACGTGAAAAACTCCGAAATTTACGGCCATTTTTTAGTTTCTGATTTTTATTTAAGAAACCTTTCGTTTTTTGATATCACATGTAAATAAACGTTTAAAGACTAATAAATTTCCAACAAGTTGAGCTAACATGCATCACCGTAGGTCTTTTAGTTTCAGAGATTCGAGACTTTAAAAAGTACCCCTTTTTGTGAACTAGACAAAATTTTGTGTTTTGCTAACGTTTTCGACTTAATATCGCCTCACCTAATTATGCTACGAAAAACATGCAATAATGACCTTATAGCGCACTTAATATTCTTTAATTTAAGGGTAAAAATAGGTCTGTGAACTTTGTAGTTGAAAGTATAAACCCGAAATTCCAAAGGCAGGAGGCCCGCTATCTAAGTTTTTCATACAAATCGCAAGTCGAGTTGCAAAGCTGCAATTTTGGTATATTATAAAGGCCTTATAGATATATACGAAAATGCATATTAAAAGAAAAACAAAAAAATAATTTGGGCATAGGACGTAAAAAACTGAAAAAAAATCGCACTTTTTTTAGTTTTTGACGTTTAACTAAAAATCTATTATCTTTTTGATACTGATTGCTATAAAACTAAGAAAGAACATTAAATTTGAAAGGATTTGAGCTACGTTGCATCACCGTAAGTTATATAAATTTTGAGATACGACATTTCATAAAGTGCCCTTTTATCAAAACATGAACAAATTTTAGGTTACGTTAAAGCTATTCACTAAATATTGGCAAAACGTTCGCGCTATGAAAAAAAAGTAATTGTAGATAATAACTACATTAAATTTGGAACAAATTGAGCCGATAACAATTACTGTAAGTCTTATAGTTGGGGGTATACGAGGCTTTAAAACATGCATTTATTTTCTTAACTTAATGAAGGGCACATTTTGAAATGTCGTATATCTAAATCTATATAATTTTGGGTAATGCAAGGTAGCTCATATCCTTCCAAATTTAATATTTTTTCATAGTTTTATAGCAATTAGTATCAAAAAGTTATAGTTTTTTAGTTAAACGTCAAAAACAAAAAAAAGTCCGTTTTTTTTTCAGTTTTTTACGTCCTATACCTAAATCCTTGTTTTTTTCTTCTTGTAATATGCATTTTCGTAGATCCCTATAGAGCCTTTATAATTTACAAAAATTGCAGCTTTGCAACACGACTTGCCATTTGTATGAAAAACTTAGATAGCGGACCTCCTGCTTTTTGAATTTCGCGTTTTTAGTTTCAATTACTAAGTTTACTGACCTGATTTTACCCTTAAATGAAAGAATATTAATTGCGCTATAAGATAATTATTTCATGTTTTTCGTAGCATAATTAGGCAAGGCGATATTAAACCAAGAATGTTAGCAAAACTCAACATTTTATCTAGTTTACAAAACAGGGTACTATTTGAAGTCTCGAATCTCTGAAACTATAAGACTTACGGTAATGCATGTTATCTCATCTTGTTACAAATTCATTCATCTTTAAACGTTACCTGATACATATTGTCAAAAAACGTAAGGCTTTTTTTATAAAAATCAGAAACTAAAAATAGACAGTAAATTTCACAGTTTTTCACGTATAACGCAGCTAGCACAACTTTTTTTTGCTTGCAAAATGTGGTTTTATACTGCCCTATGGTGTCTAAATAACATATCAAAAATGCAACTTTACTACATGTTTTGCGAGTTTAATGTACGATTTGACCGTACTAACAATAGACCGTCAATTTATAAGATAACTAAATCAAAGAGCTCCCTTCGGACTAAGCACATTGACCCAATTTGAATTTCATATCCCCAGCCTGCCCATACTACCACCCCGAGAAACGAAGAAACCCCAAATCAGAGACCATATCCACCCTACAACCGGAACCGGAACCAGAACCGGAACCGGAAGAACTAGAGAACACTGGCGAAGACGCCGCGTGGATCTGCGACTCGTGTGGCATGGCCTTTATGGATGCTGGCCAGTTTAGGGAGCATGTCGCTACGCATGGCTTGGTGTTGTTCCCGTGCCAGTACTGCGAGAGTGTGAGTCTCTTTGGCATTTATGGTCGCCTGGTACTTTTATCTATGAAATAGTCAAGAGTATGTAGAAAGTTCTATTGATTTTTCATGTAATTCGGTACTGAATGTAGTCGTTCAAGCCGAGTTTTAGTGACTAATTTATCACCATTATTTTTATTAGTAAGTAGCTAGGTTACTACTTTAGATGCAGTATGGCCTTTATTGATGCTGGCCAGTTTAGGGGAGCATGTCGCTACGCGTGGCTTGGTGTTGTTCCCGTGCCAGTACTGCGAGAGTGTGAGTCTCTTTGGCAATTATGGTCGCCTGGTACTTTTATCTATGAAATAGAGTATATGGTAGAAGTTCTGTTGGTTTTTTATGTAATTCGGTTCTGAATGTAGTCTTTCAAGCCGAATTTTAGTGACTGTCACCATTATTTTTATTAGCAAGTAGCTAGGTTACTACTTTAGATGCAGTATGGCCTTCATGGATGCTGGCCAGTTTAGGGAGCATGTCGCTACGCATGGCTTGGTGTTGTTCCCGTGCCAGTACTGCGAGAGTGTGAGTCTCTTTGGCATTTATGGTCGCCTGGTACTTTTATCTATAAAATAGTCAGAGTATATGGTAGAAGTTCTATTGATTTTTCATGATTCGGTTCTGAATGTAGTCGTTCAAGCCGAGTTTCAGTGACTAATTTGTCACCATTATTTTTATTAGTAAGTAGCTAGGTTAAATCTACTTTAGATGCACTATGGCCTTTATAAGGACGCTGGCAAGTTTAGGGAGCATGTCGCTACGCATGGATTGGTGTTGTTCCCGTGTCAGTACTGCGAGAGTGTAAGTCTCTGGTAAAATAGTCAGAGTATATGGTAGAAGTTCTATTGATTTTTCATGATTCGGTTCTGAATGTAGTCGTTCAAGCCGAGTTTCAGTGACTAATTTGTGACCATTATTTTTATTAGCAAGTAGCTAGGTTACTACTTTAGATGCAGTATGGCCTTTATTGATGCTGGCCAGTTTAGGGAGCATGTCGCTACGCATGGCTTGGTGTTGTTCCCGTGCCAGTACTGCGAGAGTGTGAGTCTCTTTGGCATTTATGGTCGCCTGGTACTTTTATCTATGAAATAGTCGGAGTATATGGTAGAAGTTCTATTGGTTTTTCATGTAATTCGGTTCTGAATGTAGTCTTTCAAGCCGAATTTTAGTGACTGTCACCATTATTTTTATTAGCAAGTAGCTAGGTTACATCTACTTTAGATGCAGTATGGCCTTTATAAGGACGCTGGCAAGTTTCTTTCACCTTTCTCTTCAAAATAGACCAGATAAAAAGTCCGAAACTCAATGCACTGGAGAAATGACACGTGAAATTCTGATTTCAGCCATTTTTGGTTCTTACGATCTTTATAAGCCGAAGCTCAGTTTCGTTCTTATGTTTGCGGTCTACAACCCAAATGTTTGCGTGCCTAAGACTTCAATGCGGTGTCCAAAACATATTTCCGATAATAAGCCGCTATTACTTTGACACCAGACTTCATAAAATCTACTTTGTAACACCTGTATAAAGAGTTCTTACCATCCATCAACCGATATTTATCAATGGACACCGCCCCGCGATTAATTTGCTGCGCGATTCAGTTCTGTCAGTGTGGACGCGCTTTATTGAGTGTGAATTCTGCTAATGATTATAACTTTTTTCTCAAACATGCAATGAAATATTGTTGTTATGTTTCTTATAATAGGCTCGAAGTATGACGTTTCAGGTGCGACTAGGACAAAAGGTCGTTAATGGAATTATACAAATCTTGATGGCCTAGGCCGGCAAAGTCCTCTTTGTTAATTCCATTCCAGATGAATTTGTGGCACAGGCACCACGCCATTCTGCCACTATGCATATAAAAAAATAAAACTTTGATGTTTTTGTTGTTTACTTCATTGCATGTTTGAGAAAAGCATTATACATAGGTACCTCGGCCGGAAATATGGGGTTGCCTGCCTCAGACCTATCCAGTATATATGTCCTATATAGTATATATGTCTTCGGCCGGCAACCCCTTTCGTCCCGGCCTTTATAGTAATGTACTACCTATTACTATTTTTCTTTGTTTCCAGGTATTTCAAAATTTAGAAGCATGGTCACGGCATCTAAGAATCGAGCACAACGTCTTATTATTTTGAGTCAAATTATGTTTAGAATAAGATTATTGGTTTTATTTTGTTACGTGCATGAGTATTGTTCGTTTATTTCACAAATAATATCTGTTATCAAATAAATTTAGATAATTCATGAAATACGTTTATTTCTTTGATTCAATTACGTTTTGTATCAGTTTCTCTACTAAACCCCGGTAGGTATGGTAACCGGTTCCTGTACCGTAAAAATTGGTAAATAGGAATGACGGGGTAAATAGGAATGTAGAGTAAACTAGCCTGTTAGCCCAGGACAAACAGTCCAGTTTAAAAAAATCTGTTGTTCTAAATTGGACTGTTTGTCCTGGGCTAACAGACCAGTTTGCTCTACGTTCCTATTTACCCCGCCATTCCAATTTACCCCGTTTTACGGTACCGAGACCGACCGAGCTGCCCCGCGCGCGGCTACCCAGCATGGGTCGATTGTAAAATATTTGTACATAGAAAACATTGTGTGCCGGGATCTCCCGAGGGGAGTTCTCTGTGGGAGGTCCATTTTCGTTACAAAGCGGAAAAATCACGGGATCGGCTATGAGCGTAGAGCGTAGCAATTGGCAATCATGTAAGGCCTCAAACAAAACAAAAATCACTATTGCGTCAATTTTATCGTGTTACGGAATACCATCTGTGTGGTATTAGGTACTCTGTCCAATATGGTGGTCCAAAAAATTTTTTTTTAATATTCCCGCTCCACAGGGCTTAGGTATTATTGTACATGTCCTCTAAAAGCAATGTATACCAATTTTCAGAGTACCTAATCGAGCATCATTTAGAGGTCGCTCAAAATTGACATTTTGGCTGCACCTACATAAATGTATGAAATGAAAATCTCCCCTATTTTTTTTAAATTGGTGTGAGTTTCCATGGCTTTAACTATAGATTTTCAATGAGACCTACTCATTTGAGCATATGATTTTGAATTTTAGAATTTTAGTGAAGTGAAATTTTTTGATTTGTTTGAGATCAGCGAAAGTGTAACCATTTTGAGCGACCAGTAAATAGTCAGCAAATTACCTCAAATTTGGTATATAGACTACTTTTATATAATAGAACAAGTGAAGCCATATATGGAGATAGGATTTTTAGAAAAAAAATGTTTCTTCGTACTGTCCAACAACCTTCTATAGTAAGGGGGGAAATTTGAATTTAATATATGGGTTCGTATTGTTGATCGTTCATAGAAAATTTGAATTTGTCGCCCTTTGTCAGTGCCAAAAGTTGTTACACAAAATTTAACTTGGTAACACAAAAAATATGACGTTAAATTTTCTTTTAATTACAGGCCTTTAATTGTGTGCAATCGCCCACATAGTGAATCCTATTATTATGTAATGATAAATAATTATATGCAACTATACATAAAGAGGTCTTAACCCCTCGTATGCTTAGACACGGATCCGTGCGTGGGAATTTCAATCTATTGTTTTAATTGTCAAGGTCACTTTTTCAGTAACGTAATTTGACAGGAAGCATACGAAGGGTTAATCCTTAACCTTTTTGACGTCACGTCAAATACAAAAGCTGTCACTCACACGCCACTTGGACAAGATGTCAAAACTGAAATTTAATATTCATACGTGTATGTCTATTGCTATGTGGACCAAGACTTATATATCGGTCTTTGGCGTTGAACCTGCGGTGCCTATATATTAGTCGTTGGCGTCCAAAAGGTTAAATAGGTATTGGCAACATATGTGCCGTAATATTAAAAACAAAACCAAATCAATTTAGAAACGCGCAAGGTTTGCAATGAATGCTTTAAAATAGAGCTGACAAATGGCATTATGTACCAGTTGCATAAACTACTATTTTCGTAATATACTTGGGAGTTTAAAAATAATAAATAATAAGCCATTTTTAGTTGAGCATTTATTATTCAATCTATAAATATTTTAGGCCTCAGTCAACAAAAAAAGTTTAGAAGCAAAGTACATAATTGTATTGTTTATGCAAAAATAGTGGGTGCATTGTTCATAATGGCATAACTCGAAAATAACCTTATTGTCGTTGCGTGAGTGCGGGCGGAGGAGCTAAAGTGCAGTCCAGTGCAGTGCAACCTGACCCCGGGATAAACTGCCAGAGCGCATGAAATACGCGCCTATACTGGTCAGCCGGAGCGGTACCTACCTCATTTTTTTTTATACCCCGTCGGTGGCAAACAAGCATACGGCCCGCCTGATGGAAAGCAGTCACCGTAGCCTATGGGCGCCTGCAACCCCAGGGGTGTCACGTGCGCGTTGCCGACCCAATAAGAACTTGTACACTCCTCTTTTGAAGAACCCCATACTGTAGTCCAACGGGAAAACCTCGGCAGGGAGCTCATTCCACAGACGGACCGTCCGCGGGAGGAAGTTCCTGAAACCGCACGGTGCGCGACCATTTAGGTTGCAAGGTGTGAGGATGAGCGCCCAGTCGGTGGCGAGCGGTGCGATGATGAAAAGTGGACGTTGGCATCATGTCGAACAGTTCTTCAGAGCACAACCCATTGTACAGACCTCATCCGCCGCACTCGCCCAACGCTACAAATTATGCTACTTAAATTACGCAAACGTGCATATTTTTGATGTTAATAAGCCTTTTCCTTAATAGGCCACCTACAGACATGGACAACATGCACTAACAGACAGAAAAAAGTAGATTCACCCAATTAATATTGTAATATTTCATTTTACTCTGCATTTAACACGGATTCCTTGTATTTTTTTTTTTCATTTTAGAGAATAAGTACATCTACTTCAGCGCATATTTTTTACAATTTTAACAAAAGCTCAGTAATTCATTTTAAAACGGTCAACGATTGATATGTCAGTAAAATTATAGTTTTGCGGTCAACGTCAACTGTACAAAACATCTATGAAAAAATATACAATTTTAAAACCTTAACAGCTTTTATCTATATTAAACTTTAGATGGACGATTTACAAGCGATTTAAGAGTCTTTGGTCTTTTCAAAGTAAAACTAAATTTGACACCACTTTTGATCAAATTTTGAATGTAGGTATTATTTATACATTTCACTTTTTATCAATCATGTTTATTCTAATCTAAAACTGAGCCAATATCATCCACATAAGGAAATAACTATCCCAAAATATTTAATCTTCTATTACCTACAGTATGAAAAATAGTAAAAAACTTGGGACAGATTTCTCCTATCGTGATCAAAATACAGGGTGAAACACGAGTCGTAATCAGTAATACGTTTTCCTAACTCTATAAGCAACTAACAATTAAATGCCCCACAATTTACTTAAAAATTGACAAGTTATTTATTTATTTTTTGTATTTTTTTGGGTTTATGTTTTTGTATTTTTTGGCTTTAGGATATCCAAAAGGATTTTAAGACAAATTAATGGAATAATTTAAATTACCTCTTCAAAAAGTAATTAATAACGGCAATTTTGTCATTTTGTGTAAAAATAAATGATATTTATTATATTTAACGTTTTAAATAGCTTAAACAGTCGTTATCATTTCTGAAAAACACCTTAAAAATTAGAAAAAGCCACAAAAAATACAAAAAATATATAAAAAAACATGTATATTTCTAAGTAACTTGTGGGACATTCAATCGTTAGTTGTTACTTGATTTAGAAATACGTATTACTGTTCACGACTAATGTTTCACCCTGTAGCTTCGTAACTCAGATAAGAAAAACAACATTCAAAGGGTTTAGCAGCCTTACCGAACAAGTGGTGCCTTTCCCCACGGATGAGGTCAATATTTTAGGTGGTGTACTAGCAGGACCTAAGAATACTCCATGCTTAATATCAGCTCTAGATCTTCTTTTGTTTCAGAGTTATTCAAGAAAATGTAAAATATACAGGGTGCCGTTGAAAGTGGCATATTTCGCAAACTGTTCAAGTTAGATCAACCAAACAAAATTGTGTTTGATAACAATAAAATAAACTACAAAATGCATATATTTAACCTGCATCTTGTCCTTATTTTTCATAATAAAAAAAGGTTTCTTGTTTTTTTTCCATATTTTTTTTTATTTCACGCGGAGGTACACCTACAAAAAAAATATGCATACATAGCCACTAATGTCCACTGTATACATAAATAAAAATATTTCCGTAAATCATCGTGTGTCATGCCAAAAAAAATTTTTTTTCAGAAGTTGTCGTTACTGGCATACAAATAAAGTACCAGTGCAGTGTGAACATAAGTTAGTGTGTAGGTATACAATCTCTCGACACTTACCGCACAAAATATCATTGACGTAAATTGACTTATTAGTACATTTGCTTTATAAAAGAGAGATAAACATTTGACACATAGTATTGTTTTCTACATTTGATTTGTTGCATTTTCTGTAGGAAAATGGAAAAAATTAAGTGTAAGTCTTGTGAAAAAACGTTAAAACATATATGTGGAAAGAAAAAATGCATACAAACTGGACAAGAGGCTGATTTATACAGGGTGTGGCCTGTAACAGGAGTAAGAAATCAAATGGAAGACTCCTCTGACTGCCTCTAGTTATTCGCAAAAGGTCCCAGTGTTTTAAAGTTATCCATTAAGGAGAAGCAGTATGTTAAAGTTACGACCTATGAGTGATGTATCTAGGTATCACAACATTGTACCTTATTAATGATTAAACATATTGGTAGTTCAGTGGACATAAAACTAAATGAGCTAAAAAGTTTTTTTGAACTCATGGTTTTTTAACTGGTTTAGCAAAAAAAAAATTTTTTTTTTGTATTACACCGATTTAACTTTTTTGGTATAAGTCAATTTACGTCAATGATATTTTGTGCGGTAAGTGTCGAGAGATTGTATACCTACACTACACACTAACTTATGTTCACACTGCACTGGTACTTTATTTGTATGCCAGTAACGACTACTTCTGAAAAAAAATTTTTTTTGGCATGACGCACGATGATTTACGGAAATATTTTTATTTATGTATACAGTGGACATTAGTGGCTATGTATGCATATTTTTTTTGTAGGTGTACCTCCGCGTGAAATAAAAAAAAATATGGAAAAAAAAACAAGAAACTTTTTTTTATTATGAAAAATAAGGACAAGATGCAGGTTAAAAATATGCATTTTGTAGTTTATTTTATTGTTATCAAACACAATTTTGTTTGGTTGATCTAACTTGAACAGTTTACGAAATATGCCACTTTCAACGGCACCCTGTATATTTTACATTATCTTGAATAACTCTGAAACAAAAGAAGATCTAGAGCTGATATTAAGCATGGAGTATTCTTAGGTCCTGCTAGTACACCACCTAAAATATTGACCTCATCCGTGGGGAAAGGCACCTCTTGTTCGGTAAGGCTGCTAAACCCTTTAAAAACACATCTGATAATGTAAAGTTGGCATCAGATATAACGGAGCAGTCACGATGCCTAAAATATCTGAACATGCAACAATAGAGATCTGATGTTATCGGACAGCAACTGTACTGTAATCTAATTTACTTTTACTTTGTCTGGGATATTTAATTCTAAAATTCTAAAGGGGAAATACCTAAGCTATATACATATACATCTTAGAATTACAAGAATTTTCAAAAAATTACACACTGTGGTAACACCGGTCGCTGACAAAGATTTAAACGATTAAACGTCGAGAATAAGAAAATAAGAAGCACCCTACCGAAGGTTGAGAAGTTACGAACAATGTTACCACAGCAAAATTAGCCTTAAGCGTTTGTGTGAACAAGCCAATACAATAATAATTAATAATTTTAGGTGCGAAATCTATTTAAATCCACTTAATTATCCAGGAGTAAATTTTTACACTTTATTTGATCCACAAATATTTATCGCTAGTAAAAATAACGTTATTTACTAAAATGTAGTTCATTTAGCACAAGATATTCTCCCATTGAGTAACCGAGTAGATGGAGACTAGTTTACTTTTTGTAATTATCTTGATATACATTTATATTGTGATTAAATAAAAATTAAACGTCTGTTTGAACAACTTGTACAGTTGTACATATAACCGTATTTAATTTGGAATACCTACCTCATTCTCTTATGATAATCAAACTACATAATAGTAATTAAATTCATTGCCTAATGGCCGGGTCTACACCAAACAAGCTGCCTCGCGCGGCAACTTTTTCGCGACGCTGCTCACATAGTGTGGACCCCGCTATTACCAATTATATCTATTCTAAGGACTAACTAATTATTTCAAAATCACACAAGATATAACCAAATTTATTTAACGCTAGTTTAAATAGAAACATGCCATTGTGCTTACTAATTCATATTATTTATGGCAGTTTTTTAGTTTGTAATAGCAATATAACGATCAAAAGGTCAAATATATACAATTTTACACTAAAACAACTATTAGTACGAGATGACTCCATGAGTTTTCATTTCAAGCATAACTCTAAAATTCATAGATGACTAATGACTAAATTAAGAGTATCTATCTTTGGCAGGGAATCATCGCGTTAAAATAAAAAAAGTATCTAAAAGAACTAAGAGAGGCGTGATCCAAGTATTCGATTGGCTGACATCTGAAGATAATAAAAATAAATTTGTAAGCAATTTCTTCCTGTTTCTCTATTTTATAACAACAAACGTATGTTCTGGAATCCGCCTCCTTTTACCATTCACAAAATAAAAGCAGGTTTTGATTACATTTGCTAAGATACTTTGCCAATTGTACCAAAGATTCTGATACATTCACGTGACATTTTCTGGATTATTCGAGGTTGCTTCTTGACTATTAAATAGCCGGGTCCACACTGAATGAGCCCCCTCACGAGAAATTGCCGCGCGCGGCAGCTCTGTCAGTGTAGACACGGTCAATTCTCGCCACATAGCGTGGAGTAATTACAGAATATTGTATGGCTTGTCCTGAATTCTTCAGAGGCTCACCAATCTGACGGAAATGTTGTTGCAGTCGAGACCCGTCTCGAGCTCCCCTCAGATACACGATGAGAAAACGCGAAGTGATTGCTGAAATTAAACAGGGTAGATAAGTTTATGTCAAAAATTACATGTTTGATACAAGCTTTTATAGCCGATTGCACTTTATTCAGTAATCGAGTACTCTTAAGCTTTTGTCAGCCTCCGTACCATAGGTTGGTATTGACTTAGCGTAGGAAGCCGGAGGTTCCGGGTTTGAATCCCGACGAGGCCATTATTTGTGTATTTGGGTAAATACTGACGAGCGTTTCAACAGCCAATTTTAGTGGCATCTTTTTTGCCGAAGTTTAATGACGAAGTACAGTGAGATATTTAGAAACTTCGGCAAAAATGATGCCACCAAAATTAGGTGGTTGAAACGTTCAGCTATTCACCCATTTATTATCACAAATATTTGTTCCTTGGTCATGGCTGTATAAGTATCTATTTATTTATTATGTATATTGTCGCTTGGTATCTACATTACAAAAGCCTTAATTGAGCTTACCGTGGGGCTAGGTCGATTTGTGGAAGTATCTCTCCCCTAGATGTTTATTCAACTTCATCTATTGCTAATTCGACGAGCTCAAATTTAGTAGGGTTATGTAATTTCGTTCCCTGTTCTATCTGAGGTAAAAGGACGAGTGGCTGCATGTCACCTTGGGTTCCTCACGAGGTGAATCTTTCAATTTAGATCCAGCTATTCAAAGAGGCATACAGATGATCGGACGACACAAATGGTTACCAGTTGCTACAGACTGACCTTCATTCCGCAGCTTTGCGGCAGTTGGGGCAGGTCAGCTGCTCCGCCAGCCCGGGCGCCAGGCAGGCCGAGTGGAAGTCGAGTCGTCGACTACTAATAGACTGAATATTCGATTTGGAAGCCCCAAGTAGAAGTCGTCGGCTGATGGTATACCACTCACTAGCCTCACCTTCATTCAGCAGCTTTGCGGCAGTTGGGGCAGGGCTGCTGCTCCGCCAGCCAGGACGAGACAGGCCAAGCGGAAATCGAGCCGTGGAATACTAAAATGGACTGAATATTCCAAGTTTTCGAAGATTCGATTTGTAAGCCGCGTCGTGACGGCAGTAAGAATAAATTTGGCACTACCTCAACTCATCCCGTGGGTGCCGTAAAAATCGACTAAGGGAATGAAGTGTCACTGACCATTTATTTATTTATTGATGATGATGGGCAGCAGCGTGTGACTTCATAGTGGACAACAACCCGCTTGCCCAGCGTAGCGATTATGGGCATTTACCTCCTATTGCGTCCATACGCATAGGCAATAGGAAAGGCCTTTGTCTAGCAGTGATTTAATATAGGCTGATGATGTGATGTGATGTGAAGCCCCAAGTGGAAAGTCGGCTAATGATATACCACCTTCATTCAGCAGCTTTGCGGCAGTTGGGACAAGTCTGCTGCTCCGCCAGCCAGGGCGCCAGGCAGGCCGAGTGGAAGTTGTGCGCACACGGCAGACTGGTCAAGTCCTGGTCTTTGAGCATGATTTCAAAGCAGATAGAACACTCTTCGAGGGACCAGGAGCGCTCGCGGCTAGAATAAATTGCATTTATTTTACTTTTGGGAAAATTCTAGTCTGTTACCACCATATAAAATAGGTATAGATTGTTCCACGAGAGTTGAGGTCACGCACAGAACAACATGTCATGTCAACACAAGGTAGTTTTATAAGATTTATTGTAGTTTTTTATTTTATTTAGTTTTTTTTTTGCAATTAGATGTAATTTTATATTATTGTTTAAGTTTTGTATAGCTATGTAAAAAATATTTAACGCTGAATAAATAAACTAGGTCAGAACACAAGGGGAATTTGAAATTAGTGTTGTTTTCGTACTGACAGTAAATCTAATTGCAACTGTAAGATAAACCAAAAAGTTTGTTTAAGGGATTTGCTTTAATATTTTGACGCTAGTCATTCATTCACTCACTACATTTATTGCAATTAGTACTTCATTTGGATGTGTGTGTAATCATTCACTTCAACTCTGGTGAATTTACCTATAGATAGAAAATTGTAACGGAACGGGAATATTTATTTGTTGGGTGCAAAGTTGTATTGTACCCGCGAGTGTGAAATTGAAACACGAGCAAGCGAAAGGATTCTATAGTTGCAATAAACGACCGCTTTACGAGCTAGTGAGGGGAAAACACATTTTTTATTCATACATTTGCAAGGGTTATCGTTGGTAGAAAAGTACAAAAGTTGGAATAAAAAAGGGAAGTGTCTGAAATGAATAAAGCAGGCCACAATTTTCGCATTATTCCGTACAGTGCGGTGTTTTAGTTATTGCCAGTTTATAATAGAGGTAATGGTTCAAAAGCTCTAAAACTTGTTTAAAAAAAAAACGACTAATTTAGTGCGAAAGCAACAGCAAAGCATGCAAACAAACTAAACAAATAATATTTGATATCAAAATCAAAAGATAACACTGACACCTCTCTACCCCAATATTACAGGGTTCTATGTAAATTTTTTTGGGGTAATTAAATCTGGACTAACTGTCAACGTGACAATATTCTAATTTCAAACTCACAAAAGTGCAACAGAGAAACTTGTAATATTACCGCGTGCATACTATAAACATGAAATAACTATAGGTATGTAATGGGAAATAGTAGAAATGGGAATATCTTATTGAAATACAAATAAATAATCTATTTATTTCTAAAGTTACAAATAAAATGTGTTAGTTTTTAGTAAAACGTCCCACTTTGTCGCTTACTATAAAGACGAGATTTCCTCGTCTCTTCATATGAATAAACTTACAAAGCGGCTTTATGGCAAACGCAAAGTAGGACGTTTTAATAAACTCACTCACAAATAAAAAATAAACCGTAGGCTTACGATGGTCCCGTGTTTAATCGTTTGTCGTCGTTACCGTCACGTTCTAACAAGTATGTAAATGCGAAAGAGACGCGCAGCATGATAAACGCGTGACCACCATAAAAGGCCTTTGTTGCATTTTACTTCTATAAATAAAATATTGAAAGCTTGGCTTTTGTAGAGGTGACACTAAAAGTATCACTCTTTAAAGAGGACTGTTGCGATTACAAAAATGTTTCTGCCATAATTAATTATTACCCATCGCGCGGAATACACCTGTGCCTACTAATAAAATATCCCAATTGTCTAAAAGAGTACATACATATGTTCCGTAATACGTTAAATGCCATGTTTATAATTATGTTAAAACATTTCAATTTCAATACCAAGGTATATCAGGGGCATTCCACAAGAATGTCGCTTACGTGACCCTTAGGGTCTCACCAAACTAGTCGACGCCGTTTCGGCTAATCGCGTACGGAAAAAGCTTTATGTCAACGCAATAAGAGCGAGGACATCGTAAATCGGCTCGGCTCACGCGAAACGACGTCTTTCGACGGGAAAACGGCGTTTTGCCGTAAAGCTGTTCGCATTCGTACGACCCCGTTTGCAGCCTAACGCACACGTTCGCATTCGTAAATCTCCTAATACCGCCGTACGGTGCCGGAAAGAGTTGAACGGCTCCGATCACGGCCGAGTACCTGCGATAAGCACCGGTCAGAGCTGGCGGAAGCCGTTCAGCGTCTTCGACGGCTGAACATAGCTGACGACGGCCGAAAAGAGCCGATGACGGCCGAAGTAGCTACTGATGCGTTTGTATTTATTCATTTGAATTATTACCCACATTAAAATCTGCAATAGATCTGACAACACGAAGTAATACTGTCGTAATCATACACGTCTGTTCAATTTCAAACTAGTTTCTAACAACTAGTCTCCAAAAATGAGATTTACGATTGCCGATCACCCGCTGTCCTATCTAACTGTTCGTCGGACTCGGCGGCTGTACGCGTGCTGTCTGACGTCTCGACGGCAGGACGGAGCACGGGAGAGCCGACCGCCGCTTTACTACTGCTACCGCAGGCGATCGAGCGTTTCTACGGCCGCAAGGAGGATGAGACTGCTTAACGCAGGTGTTCAACCGCGGAGACGGTCGATCGGCTAAATGCGAATCTCCGCGTCGATTGGTTTGGTGAGACCCTTATACTATCTATGGCAGCTTCGTTAAATAAATGCTCAAAGTTTGAAAAAACTGTGTGAACGTGTAAGTTAAGTCCCGAAATGTTACCACACTAGAACTCGGGTTCCTATCATTTTTAGAATTACTAACAACTAACATTTTAGAATTATAACTAAAAGAATCGCGTTACGTAAGCGACATTCTCGTGGAATGCGGGTCTACACTGAATGACTTTTGCGAGGAAATTGCTGCGCGAGGCAACTTGGCCACTCGTACGTTTGCCTCGGGCGATTCACGTAACGAGCTGTGTTCACACTGAATGACACGGGTATGAAAAGTAAATCACTTGAATCTCCTCGTGTGAGAACGGCCTAAACGATTATACATATACATATGTGGGCATTGTGGGCGGTTTATTAAAAACCCCACTTTGCCGCTTGCCATAAGAGCACTTAGACATTTCAGTTATGGTAAGCGCAAAGTGGAAAGTGTCTACTAAAACTCATAGCTTAACTCATAACTTTGCTCACGCTCTAAGTTTCTCTGATATAAAAATGATATATTTAAAATTTTATTGAGATTGGATAACGTTTAGAGGTTGCACACTTTTGAAAGTGGAGCCAAACATTATACCTTCGAAAAAAAATACTTTGTTATAAATTCATAAAAAATAATGAACCAACACTAAAATTACATGGGAACGTAGATTCTATCGTCAAATATATAAAAAAAAAAAAACGATTTTATTATTTAAGCACGGGTGTGAATTTACTATAACCTTAATATGTGCTCGTATAATTGAAAATTTTTGGACTATTAGATGGTTGTATGTAGGTAATAAATAATTAAGCATTTATGTATTAATAAAATGATCGAACTAATTCATTTTACGTAACAGGATTAATGTGACATGCATTAAATTACTTATCATATAATTTCAACTACGTATCTTACAATTTCTGAGCGTTAAGGAATTTAACGTGTTCTTCTTCCGACCTGAAAGAAATGATTCACAGTAATATAATGGAGCAATCTTACATAATTATTAAATCACCTTATCCCACAGTAAGCTCGATTTTTTTAACAGACCAGGTTCTTTGTCTATTTTAAGTATTTGCCTGCGACCATATATAAATGGACGTCTATAAAGCCAGTTCAAAAATGCCCCCAAAAACAATTGTTCAATTGTGCCAAGATGGGCAGAACATAATGCTTTTATTAACACCGCGCATAATTAGGCGCAACATCTTTAACAAATGTTTATAGAATATAGCCAATCAAAACTTTGATGGACCAATCATATAACTATTTTAAAATGGCGGTTTTAGTTTTTTTACGTTGATATTGAAATTCATTACCGCGACGCGAAGAGGGGGTGACACTTGTCATCTAAAATTCAAGACCGTTTTTGAAAGGCAATTTAGTATGGCGTGCGGCTGCCATGTTTTATTTGTTCGTAGGTATTTGCAGAAAAACTAATTTCCCATGTCGTATTAAAATGTTATTTATTCAATGACAACTCAATGGCACAAGCAATAACATTCAATAGTACCTTGTGGGAAAATTAGAATCAGCGTAAAACGTGACAATGATGAACTTTCATTTAAAACGGTTTCAATTAAAATGGTTTATGGTTATCTATTGTTGTGCCCGTGAATGGATTGCAGCAGGTGTACAACACAGCAAATTTCTCCAAAGGGCCTGTACGTATTGGATCTATATCTTCCCGAAAGCCTATCAAAAATCCGGGACGTAATAGCCCGTAAAACAAGGGTGTATAATAACATTAATAACTATTGGTTTCGACCTTCAGACATTGGAGACTTATTTTTTACAGATACTGAATCATGTGTTCGCTGGATTGCCGCTGTAAACAAATTTAATAAAAAATATGCCATATTTACTAACAATAGACAAAGGACGTGGTCAGTTCAAAAAAACGAACTAAGCAACGATGTGTATAATAGATACATAATCATATAAATACGTAAATACAAACTTAACAACCGTAACGTAACTAAGGAATAGATATTTTCGTGATAAATTCAGAGAGATGTCCTTATCGGGATTCGAACCCATGACCTCCAGCTTCGTAGGCAGGGTCACTACCTAGGTACTAGTCTAGAGGCTGTCAAATCAATACACATGTGTTTCGACAGCAAAGTACGTGACTTAATTCAAAACAACAGTAATTGCGTGTAAGTATAATATTAGATAAATTATAGAGATGACCTCTAAACTAACACAAAGAACAGTAGTTCTGGAAGCTAACCCGATTCGATTTTCTTAATCGAACCGCTGCATACCGCAAAGGTGCATTCAGACCAAACGAGCATTCGCTATTCTATCCCCTACTCTACGAAATCAACGAATTTCGATGAATCACGTTTTGTGTAACGAACGAATTTCGTAGAGTGGGGGATAGAATAGCGAATGCTCGTTTGGTCTGAATGCACCTTAACCGTCCCGTCAACCATCAAGTCCAACATTTTTTTTTTCATCTACCTCGCTTTTCTAAGGTCGAACCAGAGTTAACTGACCACCTCTGCATACAAGCTCTGTATGCAATATATTCAGATCTGTTAGAGTACCTACCTACATGCAAGTCATGCAAGATTACATTATCGTACCAAAAAAAAAAAAAAAAATGTAAGCATCTGTCACGCCATTGCGAATTCATTAGCCAGGTCCACACCAACGAAGTCGCGTCGTAAGGAAATTGTCGCGCGAGGCAGCTCTGTCAGTGTGCGTGATCGCTTGTGCTTTTTCCTCGCGAGGCATGTCCAAACTGGCCAACTTGCCTCGCGCAGTGCTGTCTTTGCAAATTGGAGTAACAGAAACAAATACTCAAAATGTACAATTTTCACGGTAACCTTACAGGTGGACCATTGTCTGTTAGGCTATTCTACTCACTAATATGCGGACATAATAAACCCAGTACTCGTAATGTTAATTATACAATGTATGATGCTTACAACGCCTGCGCTCTTAATATATCCCTGTGCTCCTGTTCTGATCTGGAACCAAGAAACAACACATACATCAGTAAGTACCACAGGTATACTTCTAAAATCAATTCAAAAAAAGCAGTGGCCTATCCCACAAAACTTTACAAGCGAACAATTCTACAAAATTGTAGAAATTCCCAATTACCGCAATTACAAAGTCGTAAATATAGAATTGTACACACGTAAAGTTTTGTGATATTGGCCCCACGGCTTCTTAGAAAAGTAGTTTATACCTGGATAACCTAGGTAAAATAAAGCAATTTTGGTTGCCATAAGTAGCTGTGGTCACGAGCTGAACTCTCTATTTTACTGTCAATATATGTATAACACAAAAAGCATGACACTGGTTTAGAAATCCGCGAAAGCTTAGGGTGCTTACTTTGTTGATGATTTGTTATCTTATTTTAAGTTATTAGCCGGATCCACACTCGTCGCGAAAAATTACCGCGCAAGGCAGCTCGGTTAGTATGAGCACAAGCGACCAGGTGCCTCGCGCGGCAACTTTCTCGCGACCGGGGTATTTAAGAATTACATGTAATTAAATTATCTTGTTCCAACAGTTTAAAAGTTTAAAAGTGACCACTAAGTAGCATTATAAGATAAGTGCCATGCGCGAAAATTCAAATCCGTTAGTCAATTCAAAAAAGATTTTTCTTATAATTTTCTGAGATTAAGAATATGTCTAACAAAACTTACAAGCATTTAGCGATTGTGATGAAATGCCTAATTTACCTCATGATCATTCTCAGCCCACAGATGTCCACTGCTGGAACTAGGCCTCCCCTAGTAGGGGGGTTAATGCCGTAATCGCCACGCTTGGCGATCACAGTCATATATTTTAATGCTCGGCGTAGCGTATGTGGTTGCCGACCGAGGCAAAACATTTTGCCGCACCACTTCAGTAATTTGAAAAGTACTACTTTTTCTTTTAAATGTTTTTGCCGCCCCTCTCATGTACTTTTTCATTTTTAGGGACACCTAATTAGCGTAAAATTGAAAAAACTTAATTTTACTCACCTTTGTAACGACCATTAAACACTAAAATTTCAAGAAAAACTTTATTGAAATTTTTTGAAAACTTTATCATAATTTATGTTGATTTTATAATAGTTATTTATGTGGCTGGCGCATAATAAGAGGCATTAAACATGAGTGTGGTTTTATGAAACGAGCCGTAGGCGAGTTTCATAATAAGATCACACGAGTGTTTAATGCCTAATTATGTACAGTCACATACATAACTTTATCTACATCCATATCATTAGTTTAGAATGACAATTTACCTTTATTTTCATTGATATCCACTAAGTAATTACTTCTAAATATAAAAATTCAAATCAGTTGAAATCACTCAATTTGAGTAAGGATATCCTACAATAAATATTTATTGAAAAAAAAACAACAAAAAGAAGTTGACTTCATAATGTTAAAATTAATATCATGACGACGATACTTTAATGTCAACATTATGATGCACTGTACTCTACCTGTACTTTAATGTTAACATTATGATACAACCACAGACACCGGTCTCTTAATATAGGTCATTACATTACCGCTTCTGAATACATAACAGGGAAATTATGATATTCCTGTAGATAAACTTATATTATAATATAAAAACGCCGACCAAGCTTAAATTCCTAAATATATATCGTACTTAGTTGTCGTTACTAACCTGACCAGGAACCAGGAGTAATTCTACTCTACGATACGTTTCAACATTGAGTTTTAAATGGTTTTTTTTAAAGTTAATTTACATTTGGACGAGAATTGTAATCATATTTCCTCGCGACAGCGAGTGGAAAAAAGTTGTATTACACTTGGCGGCAAAGTTTGTTCAACTCTCGTGCCGTGAGACCTTCGCAGTTCTCAAGATTCCAGTTTTTGAACCACTCGCTACGCTCGTGGCTCAATATTGGAGTCTTTAGCTAACTCAGGTCTCAATATTGGCACGACAGTTAAACAACAACTTTGCCCCCTTGTATAATAAATAACTAAATATACAGGGTGTTTTTTTTTCGACCGTTCAAATTCTACGTAGTGAATGTGTAGGTCATACTGACCAACTTTTACTATGGGGACAAAGTCGAAATCGCGAAAAAAAATCTGCTGTTTCATACATTTCGGCCGGCGTAATGCCGCCAATTTGTATGAAACAGCTGATTTTTTTTCGCGATTTCGACGTTGTCCCCATAGTAAAAGTTGGTGATTATGACCTACACATTCACTACGTAGAATTTGAACGGTCGAAAAAAAAACACCCTGTATATCGTCCTTAATTGTCGTTACGAACCTGACTGCAATTTTATTAAGGTTTTAATATCACGCTAATTGGGTGTCCCTAAAAGTCAAAATACCCAGCTACGTCACTGATGCTACTGCCCATCTGCCGATAATCTAGGACGCAATTAAAAATCATACCAAGGCCGAATGAACCATAAAAAAAGCTACTTACATTACTCTTCTATCACGCAGCCTGGGACTGAAAAGCCTGCCCAGCATCCTTCTAACCGGAGACACATTTCTCATATTCTCGCTAGGCACATCCAAAGATGACCCAGTAACATCCCAATCGCCTTCGGAGAGGGAGAATGATTCTTCTTGAGGTATCACATCTATATAAGAGTCATCGGAGTCTGAATGAATGCTGGTGTCTGTGGTGGTCCCTTCGGAGATGGTGGTGTAGGAGTCTTCGATTGTGGAGTGGCTGCAGTTGTTTTCCATGCTTGTGTCGGAGTCGTCGAATATTAAGTTGCTGGGTGAGTGATTATGGGTGAGACAGTGTTTGGAGGGTAGTGCGGGTCGAAGGGTGCAAGTTGAAGAGATGATGATAGATTTGTTTATCAGTCTTTACAAAACTGTACAATTGATATACATAAATTAAATCTATTGATATTTTCTTGATAGATAAATCTATTTTGTGAATTTTATGTTATTTATACTCCACACGCTTATTGGATATATAAGTTTTTAATTAATGCATGTTAGCTGTAAAATGTTACAATACTATTATTTTTGGTAAAAACAAGTCCCGCTGAGTTTCTTGCCAGATTCTTCTCAGGAACAGTGGTGTAGGGTTAGAACCAGAAGTAGTTTTTTTTCTCTCATTAGTTTAATGATTCAAAAGCGCTTGTTGCTGATCTTAATTAAATAAATAATATTTTGACTTAGACTTTAAGATGAATTTACTTTGTCCTAGTGTTACTATTTTCATAAGTTTTCAATATTTAAATAGAGGAAAACGTGTTTCCGAATTTTCTAAGGAAATTTTACATCCCATAGTTAAAATCAGAAAAATCTGTCACTTCGAAATCGAAAAAAAAAATCCGTTTCGAATCCGATCGAATCCTACGAAAAAAATTAATTAGTTCATATTTTGTATCTAAACATCAAGACGTACCTATTAAATTGTTCCCTCCCTCTGAACAAGTTCTAAAGATGGCAAGAAAAAAAGTAAAAGTCTGTAAACAAAATATCCATATAATGAGTAGTAGGTATATTTACATTGAGCACTACCAGTTTCCTTAGGTTTGTATTATTTGGTACTTTGTATGGTCTTTTATTGTCTGTATCATGTTAATAACTTATGTAATTCCCACATTTTACACTTAGATTAATTTTGCACACACAAATTATGTAGAACTTCTTTAATGAGATGTCAAAGTTATACTAAACATAGTACATATAACTTCGCTGTTTTATTTTGTCCTGTTATCTTGCAGGTAAAGCCAATGAGTCATTACTCTTTATTGAATCATACTAAGTTCAAATTCGCGAAACACAATTTAATTAATATTAGGTCATTACCTATGAAATTGGCGTTTTATATGGAGAATTTTGTGAAGTCCATTTTCCATACAATGAATTTCGGACATATTTTTTTGAAGTCAAAATCAAAATAAACCAAATTTTGCCAGTAATATTAGACACTTCTAAGGCGTGTTTTGTATATCCCTATTTCATAAAACAAGGTACTATCACACATTTATACCTATTTCAAACATATGAACTGGCAGCATATGCCAAGAGTTGTAGTCAAAGCTTATTTTACAATATCACTTCAGGACAAAATAATATTATTGGTGTGAAAAAATCTTGGATTGATTACATAGTGCAAAGTTGAAAACAAAAAATATATCTAAGTTACTCTTTGGGTAATAAAACTAGGAACCAACTAAAGTCCATGGCCAAAAATGCCAATTTCATAGGTAAAGTAAAGACCACCACTTGTGTTTACCAGGTTAGAAAAATTACCAAATTGACAAAGAGTTAAGACCAAGATACCAAACTTTGTAAAATTTACATGTAAAGTTGTAAAAAACTTTTGAATACCACTAAAACCCATGTTCATGGCATCATCAGGGCCAAAATAGTTAACATATTTTTGGATCCAATCATCATCATCATCAAAATTGTGATTTAATCTTTAAACAAATTCTATGACAATAAAAATTATACTATACATAAACTGGTTGTTTTTATAAAATAAAGAATTATGAATTTTAATTTTTGATTGGGACTGAGTCTAGTTCCAGTAATTAAAAGTTTGGATTCATGTTAGAGAAATAGATTAGATTTTAAGCAATCTAACAATACAGCTTCTTCTTCTTTCGTCTAATATAAATAGATGTGAATGTTTTTTTTTTATACTTAATTTATAGTCTGTTTTTGTTTTGGTTGCATGTAATGTTTGTCCATGTCCAGATAATTTGGTTTTTAATGTAATTAAACCATTATTGTTTGGCATAAAAATACTGCTGAAGTCCTTTGGGGTATTCAAATATTGATACATATACAACAACAAACAGTAAGTGAAAAATCCATACATTTTACTTGAAAACAACATATACTTCATCTTTTAAACTTGTACCACTCAAAGTATCATACTTATGTCATGCCAAACACTAGCCTACAAATTCAGCTTGAATTGTATTTATGAATTAAAACTAAAGATACTGTTTATTAGCCTTACGGCCTGTTTCACAATCTCCAGTTAAGGCTATCTGTCAGATAAAAAATAACACTATCTCTTTCTTTCACCTGGAAGAATAAAGAGAGTGTGTTATTTTTATCTGACAGCTTTAACTGGAGATTGTGAAACAGGCCCTTAAATTAACACTTTCATTGTGGCAATTAAGTTAAATCGTAACTAACCATACTTGTACAGGTACATACAACATGTACTGCACTGAATGTATTAACAATTATCATGGCTTGATAATAGAAAACTACTGCAAATATTAAGTACCTATCCATATTCACAATTTAGAAAAACCTGCCTCCCTAGCTGTTTTTAAATTAGTAATACATAAAAGTTATATTAATCTTACTTTGCCCATTATTTAAAAACGTGAGTGTGAATGTCAGTAATGAAATGGAGGGTAGGTATGAAAATTACAATGAACATGTTACGACTACAATTTCTATTAATTACGTCTAACATAATTAAAATCAAGGCAATTAACGTCAAAATACTGTTAAAATTTAGATAACACATTACTAACTACAAAATTTAATGAAACTAGAAAAAGCGAAAGCAAAGCGTGTGCAGTAAAATAGGTCTTACGCTAATACTCACAAGGGATGAGGTTGCTCGCAGGACCAGCCTGTAGTGGATCCTTCGCCGTCGGGATTCTCTGGCTTCTTACTGAGGAAGTAGTACAGCGCAGCCCCAACTCCAACGCCCAGAGCCGCGGCCGCCAAGCCAAGGCCGCGGCTGGGACAGTTGTTCTTCTGACGTTCTTCCTCGCGCATACTCATCTTTGTTTCGTTTATTGCGTTCTCTGATCACCTTGTGAAATATTTTATTTTCGTTTCGTGTTTGAGTTGTTTGACGTTGACAGTTAGTGTTGCGATTTTGCTAGATTGTGAGATGTGACGTTAAATCGTCGATTATGTTTTCTTGTAGTAATTTTAATATAAAAATATTAAATCGTGTTATCATAATGCAAATTATTTATCTTCAATTTCTAATGTCATTCAGGATTTTACGTTCTTCAATAATTATTTGAATACCCGGGCTGAATGTGCATCTTTAGTCTAAGGAGCTAATTTAAAAACCATAGTTAAAAACGAATGACGTTTCGGTTTACACAAAACAAAAAGTTTAGGTACGATGGAAAGGCGGAATAGTTTACACTAACTAACGAATATTAATTATTCAAATTAATTTCGTATTTAAATTATTGAATAATATTATTTATGCTCACAGTTAGGCGATTATACGATATCCCAACTTCAATTAGTTCATTTTCTAAATGTATGCGACATTTGTCAGAGACAAATTAAAACGGAACGTTGTGATATTTTTCTGTTTTCAGTTTGTTGTTATTCTGAAGCGCGCAATTTGTGGGGAATTACATAAAAATCTAATCGGAGATAAGAAAATGACTTCAGATCGTTACTTTTAATCTACCCACCAACGTAGCAAAGCAAGCGCGTTTCCAAAGAAGCAATATATTAGATTAATGTAAGTTTTACTTGGCAGATTTCTAAAGTGTTTTGTTATATCAATTATCACGCAAGGATTAGTGCAAGTAATTTCAATAACGTGCAAGAAACAATGATAGATTTCGTTAACCCTATCAACATCATAATCGACGCCTCAAATTGACCAGAGCGTTTTAATAAAGGTCTGTAAGTACATGCAATTGCCTGCCTAGGTGAATATTTATTTTATGTATTAGTGGTCAGCAAGTATATTAATACTTATTATTATATTCTTACTGTTATTACAAAGTTGTGCTTGGTAGTTATTGGAATGTGAATTTAATTTAACGAAACTATGTTAGTGAAAACAATTCAGAATCTGTTACCTAGCCTATGAACTATTAAATAAATAAATAAGCATCTGATTCAATCCTATCCACCGTTTCAGAAGAATGGAGGTACTAGCAAAGGGTGTTATCATAGGAGCAGCAGTGGTTGTGGCAGCGGTGGCAGCAGTAGTGCAGTGGTGGCAGGTCCGACAGGTGCCGGACAGGTACTCCACGCATGGGGAGAGGCCTCGTCGGAACTAGAATGTAAGAAGTCACACCAGTTGGTGGTCGCATCTAACATTATTTGATATACAGGGTGCCCGCGAGGAAAGGGAAAAAAATCAACAGCGGATTTCTGACCTTTGAAGTTAAAAATGTCATATGAAGTTTTCTGGATTCAGTCTATTTTAAGAGAAAATTACAATTTTTCTAATACCGTTTTAGACCGTTACGCTGTGATAAACGCATTTTAGGAAACGATTTTGTCACCATGTTATCTTAGTCTTGTCACACTTAATTGACAGAAATCAAATGAACAAAAATATTTTTAACTACCTAGCAAATGTAAAAAAAACTTAAAAGTGCATTTTTTGCGATAGTATGATTAATATTTTTTTTTGTGTAAGGCATTAAAAACATCAAAAAAACTAAAAAAACAGTTTTTATTTTTGCAGATTTGACCAAAACTCATTTAACATTTCTTGCTTCTTTTAGTCTCAGGAATATGCTGTTAGAATTTTTCCCTTTCCTCGTGGGCACCTTGTATCACAATGGTAAGCTGTTAAAAATCATATATTATTAAGTAGGCATAGCAACAGCACTGAATCGTCATACCCCTTCGTTGGTGGTCTTCAAAAATGTGCTATAAAAATGTATGACCTTCAATAAGTCTAATTATAATTTAAATTTTAACGGCCATTGAAACCCGATTTTGGCTCTACCACTGACAAGTTTGCTATTATATTTTGCAATCTTCTAGGTAAAGCCGAGTTTTCACTTAGAGCGAGCATTCGCTTGTTTGTGGGCTGACGAACTAATATTGTGCCATATGAAATCCTGTTTTCATCTGCCCAGGAACAAACAAACGATCACTCAGAAGTTCAGAACACTAAGTGAAAACGCGGCTTTACGCTGTTCCTAATCATTTTATATTTAAAAAAATTTAACCTCCTGAGTCCTGGATAAAAAATGAGTACACTCGCATAAAAGCCAAGAGTCCTTTATAACACTATCAGCGTAAAGTCCTGGGTAAAAATGGAGTACGCTCGCATAAAAGCCGAGAGTCCTTTATAACACTATCAGTGTTGAATCCTGAACTTTCTGTCGCTTATTTTAAGGTATAAAATGAGTTTGCCAGATTTTTGTTGGAACAAAGTTGATTATATACTCTAAGAGGTATACTTTAAGAATGATTTATTTTACAAAATAATTGGGCATTATAAAGGCCTCTCGGCTTTTATGTGACTAAGATCATATAATAGATGTGGCGAATATGAGTCATTTTGTATGAAATCTGGTGTATCTTTGAAAAATAAAATAAAACATAAGGAATTGTCAAAATGCTATAATTTAAAAAAATAACAAAAAACGTAGAACCATTCTGTTATTAAAACATTACAATCTTTCTTTTAATATCTAATTCAATACAAAACTGTTGTAGTTAAATCAGTCTACTTCTCACATCACAATAGAATCCTCATAAAGTAACTTACTTAAGTATTTTAAAAACAATTGTAATAAACCTTCTGGAACATTATATAACTAATTATGAAATTTTAATTTATTTGTTCCAAGGAAAACTCGTTTTAAATAAGTATGAGAACTTAATGATGCTATAAACAAAGTCCGAGAGGGCTTTACAAAGGTCAAATTAATTTAACACGTAATTATACTTCAAACATCATATTTACAATAAAACTAGTAATTAAATTATTATAAACTTGTAAAATACTAATTGAATACATAAAAAAGCAGACAAAAACAAACTGATTCAAGCGAATAAATAAGATTTAACTCACCTCCACCTGCGTGACGTGACATGTTGCTGGACTTTTGACGTCGCACTTAACAGAATATTACTGTTTACTGGACAATAGCCTTTGCTAAATAGTGATAGGTATATTTCTGATTAGACGACAACCATTGATTCTCAAAATCACGACAATATCGCCTGATTTTAAGCGCGAATGATTAAGGTCTTTATAACGGACAATCGGCGTTTATGGATAACTTTAGTTTTTAGCGCTCGGTCTTTGTACATGTCATGATTTTGGCCGTTATAACGGGCTCTGGGACTTTATTGATAACTTTATTTTTTAGCGCTCGGCTTTTACACATGGCATGATTTTGGCCTTTATAACGGACTCAGGGACTCAGGAGGATATAATTTTGAATGATTTATAGCCAAATATGACGGCGTTCTATATTGAGTTAATAACATTAAGGTAAGAAAAAGATAGTATGATTCTCCCTAGTCTCTATGCCTCAAGTGAATAAAATCCTAGCCAACTAAAGATAAAATACAATTATTTAAATACCAAATTAAAAATATTTGAATGTCACAATTAAAATTTATTATGTACTATTTGTTTACAGACGAGCTTCCTCCTGCACAAAGATTCACAGCAATAATATCTAAAAATGCAATTTTAAATAGCTTTAATAGAAATTATTATTATTTTATTCAAGTTTTATTTGTTAAGATTGAAAGTTTTAATAAAGATAGTTGAATTAATAAATTGACTATTTATTTAACCGATGTTATACCAAATATAAAGAGGAGGAGAGGTAGACCTCGTAAAAGATGGGCCGATGACATAAGAAAGATGGCCGGACATCTATGGATGAGAAGAATCCAATATAGGCAAGACTGGAGAATGCTGGAGGAGGCCTATGTGTCCACAGGACACACAGACAGAAGCCCTACCTATACCAGTAATTGGAGTTCGAGGCCAAAGAAACTACGACAGATGCGTTACTGTCAAGTCTGTCAAAGTCTCTTATGTCATTGTCAAATAAAGGTTTCAGGTTTCGACAACCTTTTTGTCGTTTAATTTATATATTTAAAATAATTCCTAATAAAAACATTACATACCCCTGTAATGTTTGTACACCTTTATGTTTAATGTACACATTCAAAAGCGTTGCAATTCCAACCATCAATGTTTTTTGACAACTCAATTGTAACTAGCGACAGCTGGTTTCACAATATGTATGGAGATGTAGATTTTGTGGTAACTTTTTCAAAGATGGTCTCATAGTAAAACTTGGTTGTAATCATGAGTAGATCCAGAAAATATGATTTGTATCATTGTGAAAGATTTCACCCAGTATATTTTATTAGGAATTTAGTTTTTTGATGATGGGGTGTATGGTGAAGCTAAACATGGTTGGACCAAGAGGGTCGCCTTGTTAACAACCTACGGAAGAAAACGAAATGTTAGATCTGTATGATAATTTTACGAATACAAAATGTGAACCTAAAGCACGCTACAAAATATTATTCTGCAATTTTCTAAACGTATGCAGAAATAGGGTTTTAATTTATGTGTAGTTAAATTGCTGGACCAAATGTTATTAATACCTGAGGTGATACCAGCGCAATACCAACTTTGTTACTAATAATTGCGGATAATTAAGTTTTTATTAAAATATCTTATATTTACGTGAAAATAAGTAAATAAAATTGTTTTTATAAATTAAAGAATTAAAATTACCAATAAATAAGATATCTCAACGTTTGTTTTTAGAAAATAAGGATTTACTATTGTAAGAACATTTCATTGTTGTGGCAATATTTTCGTAGTTTCTTTGGCCTCGAACTCCAATTAATGGTATACGTAACTATAATCATAACAGGAAAAAGAAATCTTTGTACCAAGGCTATAAATAAATAAATAATACCAAATACAACAGCTGTCACTCGAACGCTACGTCACTGAAAAACCTGAATTTGAACTCTTCGTACGTGCGTGTGCGTCTATATTGCTTTGTGGACTGGGACTTATAAATCGGTCTTTGGCGTTGAACCTGCGGCGCTGATATATCAGTCATTCAAAAGGTTAAATTATTAATCTTCTGTATTCCCTAAGTTTGATAACTTATTAGGCAAATTTTGAAATTTAAATTATTTATTAGTTCATCTTTATTCGCAAGAACGTATGGTACATAGGATGGTACAGTCGACGTCAAAGATATGATTACGGTTTAGGTGCCAAAAATATATTTACAGGACCTCAATGTCAAGGCAAGAAAGTCGTGAAAATATATTTTTGGCATCTAAACCGTAACGATATCTTTGACGTCGACTGTACAAAATAATTGAAATAGTTTCCGTAACATTTTTTATAATGCATTATTCAGAAAGTGTTCTTTGTAAATGTACACTTACGCAGAAAGTGACAGAAATGTAGTAAAGTGTGGGTCAATAGAAAAAGAAAAAAAGGTAAACAAATATGGCGGACCGGCAATCGCATTTGTTGTCTATGAAAATAGTGATGGGACCGATGGGAATAGTATTAACTTTAATCGACCAAATATATCCTTCGCGAAATAATTACGAACTCAAGACAGTGTGTGTCTTTCATAGCGACATTGCTTTTAAGTAACGATAGATTAAAGTGTTGTTAACCATTTTAGTAAAAGAATATAGTGATTGCCTTTATTATTTAAGAGTAATTAATTTTTATAAAAATCTTGAGCAGCAATGTAATGCAAACATTTATTGGACGTTTCTGAGAGGAAAAGCTAGTTTCGTTTTCATTTTAATTCGATCAAATCATTAAAGTAACTGCGAACTGTTGCCGACGTTAACTTATTTACTGAATTATCCATTACTAGAAAATACTACAATTTAAAACATGCGAGATTTGGACTACACTAGCAACTTGTAGTGTAGTATTTTATCGTCGTTGAGATTGCCAATTCTGTTATGTGCGAGGGGCCGCACGTAGTGTGCCACTAAGAGGGATAGACATAGTCACTTACTACATACTTTTTTTAAGAAGATACTTGTGTGTGTGGCACTTAGACTTAGCATCTAACACACACACACACAAAAAATAGTGGCACAGTGATAAGGACGGACGATTATCGTTCCTTTTCACTTCCACTAGTAAAAAGTTTCATAAGACCATCCCTTTCGTTCTTGCTATTATTATTACGTTGTCAAATCCATATCCATATTCTAAATCCATGGTTATGTGTAAATTTCAAATTTGACAAAAGAAGACCACAAGAAGACTGTAAACATATGTCATTTGGATTGATTTTTCAGTTCCTGAAATCGTGCACATAACGGAATTGGCAATCTCAACGACGTTATGTAGTTTTCTGCACGATCTGGTTGGTACTGCATTGTAAAATATTGTATGATATTAGTGTTGAAGTAATAATTTATCAATTTTATCATTTTCTAAAAAAGAATTATCCTCTGATGCATATGAAGCCATATTATAGCCACTTTGGTTTCCAACTCTATTGACTGCTAATATGGTTCAAGTTTGAAATGTATTATTATGTCTTATGCATTAGAAGGTTAACCCGTCTGTGTTTGATAAGGATCCATACAATAGATATTGAACTCAAATCAATTCATAATTGTCGGAGTAGTATTTACCTTTAGATATTAGAAAGAGTTCTAGCAAAAATGTATTTAAATCAAAATTAAAAAAGCATATGTTGCAACAGTTGGAAACTCAAATTAATTTAAGCTAAACCTAATTGTTATTAAAGATTAAAATACAGTTTATAAATAAATATAAGATATAGTTAACAAGACAGATAACATAACAGTATTGTATAAGTAAGGGAGACTGTTTCTGCCAACAAACTGTCTTACAGTTTGGCGGAGGGTGTGTAGATTGTAACAAGCTGTTATTTTTTTTCATGAATAAACGTTTTTATTATTATTATTTATACCATTAAGTAGATCTTATACCATGTTACTCGTTTATGTAATAATTCTCACAATAAGACTGGTTCCTGTGTCACGCGGACCGCCCGCGAGGAGCAAATATGTATTGAATCAATGGCGTGTTTCATACTGGCGCAGTTTGAAACGCGCCATTGATTCAATACATTTGCTTCGCGCGGGCGGTCCGCGTGACACAGGAACTAGCCTAAGAAAAAAAAACTACCTCAATATACAAAATATTCATAATTTGACTTCCAAATTGTGCTGATCCGTAGCAACCACGAAGTGTTAAGGGTTCCGGTGGCAGGAAAAATAAAACAATAATATACGAAATATCCTCTATTCATATATTTATTAACAAACTAGCCAATCACTGACTCAAAACAACCACCAGTCAAAATAAATCACAATACATCCTCGCAGGATCAGGCACCAAAATGACTGACAGGCCGCACGACCAAATGCAAAATGGTGGGATAATGGCAAATGCATCTTGAGTAGCCTCATTTAATTTACCCCCTTATTCGTCTCCTAACCTAACTTGCATGTAGTGCATGCAAACCGGTTTTTATTTGTATGAGATTACGGTGAATAACTGGTTATTCCATACTTTAACACATTCGACGCCGGTGACACAGCGTCTGTGATCAAAAACATCTGACTCCTATGCCAGTGACACACATACGTGATTAAAATTACCGTACTCTAGTGCCACTAGCATAAATCAAGTTCTTAATCATGTGCCAGTCGCATCGAAATACGATCATTTTTGACACAAGTGTTGTGTCGCCGGCATAGGAGTACAATCATTTCGATCACACATGCGTGTCACTGGCATAGGACTTCTAATAAGAAAATTTCGATCGGTGTAGTATTAGGATTTAGTGAAACAGTACCCGGGGGCGAACGTGTTAAAAAATCGGTTTGCTTTCCCTATTAGCAAGCTAATAAGAATCGTTTGTCCCTTTCGATCTTATCAATATGTCTGTAAGATTGAAACGGACAAACGTATCAGCTGCTAAGTTAGGAGACGTTTATTATAAAGTCTTATAACTTAGCTAAAACAGTTCTAAATAATGTTCGAAGTCTATGGTTCAGAGGCTACTTTGACAGATAATACAATAAAATAAGTACACGGGCAGTGCTTTAAAAAATGACTAATAGAAAAACCAGTATTTTGTGAAGAAATGTAAGTGCTTGGTTTCATAGAATCACCCAGGATTCTTTGACCAATATACAGAATGTTATACAAAAATAATTTGTAAGTAGATGTCATATATAAATCAAGTATATTTTACATGTGTACGTGTTTGGATCTAGTTGTAAATGAATATTGGACGAAAAATGAAAATGTCGTGCGGCCTGAAAATAAGAAAGAATCGAGCATTCTCTCTTCTAAATAACTGGGTGTTCCAGGGATCTGAGCGTAATATTTAATCATTTTTATAAGAACTTGCGTTCAGTTCAGACAATTGTCACTCTAATACGACCAATATACCACATAAAAGTGAAAGCAAAGTAGTATCTCGTGCCGATTTTTTTTTTTTTTGACTGAAACTATCCATTCGGTCGTGTTTAAATTTAACGCCACTCGTTTCGAACTTCAGTTTTTCGCAATTATATCGTAATGTACAGTCGACGTAAAAGATATCATTACGGTTTAGGCGCCAAAAAATATTTACGCGACTTTATTGCCTTGACATTAAGGTCGTGTAAATATATTTTTGGCACCTAAACCATAATGATATATTTTACGTCGACTGTCTATTGAATACAAGGATTCTTTACATTGTTTGCAACTTCTTTTGACGGCGATTTTATACAATAGTTGATATAATAATTGTAATTGTATAGGGTATTAGGCTGTTATGGTATATTTTAAATCGAACATTTAATTTGAATGTTATTTTTATGAAAATTGTTAGACATGAACATGAGTCATTGTAGTACAGTTGAATCGTTTAATGTTAACATTAAGAAACGCCGGATAACTCCGAAAGGTGACACTTAACACGTTCGCCTCCGGTACCTTTTCACTAATTGCTAATACTATGCCGATCGAAATTACGTGATAGAACTCCTATGCCAGTGACACGCATGTGTGACAGAAAAGATTGTACTTCTATGCCGGGGACACAGGACTTGTGTCGAAAACGTTCGTATTTCTATGACACTGGCATAGGAGTAGGAACTTGATTTGTGCTAGTTGCATGAGAATAAGGAGCATTCCATAAAAACATCTACTTTTTGTCGCTTACGACTCACTATGGTAGCTACCCTAATAAAATATGCTAGCTGTTAGGAAACACTGTCAATCTTAAAGCCTTGATATGTTATTATTATGCCGTAACTCAGCTTACTAATTTAATTTTTCAAAAGTATTGAAAAGACAGTGTCGCTTACGACATGTTTTCATGGAATGCTCCATAAGATTACTTTGATCACGTATGTGTGGAACTGGCATAGGAGTCGGATGTTGTTGATCACGTATGTGTGTCACCGGCGTCGAACGTGTTAAGACGGACTACTTTCGGAATTACCCTAAGGCAGGTACCTTGTAATATCAAAATAACATAAATTCATAGTAACAGTTAAATACCCATACAAGTTTGAAATTCAAAATTGTTAAGATTCGTACTAAGATTTCTTTAAATTGAACCATTGTAGATAGTGTTCCTTACGACAGAATGGAACCTATAAAATTTAGCATTTTAATAGTGATCAATTGTTATAGTGGGAATATCGGTCAAATTAAAAAAAAAGCTTACCCCTAAACACACCCAGCTTGTACATTATAAAAATTTAAAACACCTATTCTAAACGTCACTAGACGTTACAAAAATATCAACGCATGTCACTAGGGCGTGAAGTAACAGAATATTTCGTCACTCACATAATTTTAGTAGATATATTTTATTAGGCAATATAATTATATTTTTAACAAGTGAGTGGGCAAACCGCATGATCGAATCACCATTTAAAAATCGAAGAGCCGGCACAGATCTTTTTTGATAAGTCTAAAAATGTATTTCGGCTATTTATGTATGGCTAGCGTTCAATAATATCTGATGCGCCTTTATTGCCATAAAGATAGAGGAGTGTTCAGATATTTTTGATCGGCCCGGACGCTACGATACATTTGATGGCGACGTACATTCCATTAACTAGAAGAAGAAGAGAGGCTATACAAAGGACATATAAGGGACAAATTATAAAACCTCATTTCATATGTCTGCCTCCGTAGCCTAGTTGGTAGTGAGTGGCCATGCCTACGAAGCTGGAGGTTCCGGTTTCGAATCCCGGCGACGACATTATTTGTGTATTTATTTAGCAATTGATAGCTCGGCTATAAAAACGAAGCTATCATTCGCTAACTCGCTTTTACTGGGGCCAGTGCTTTATACTACAGAAATGTAGATGATAGTTTCTTTCCTATAGGGTAAAATATGTTTTTTTATCTGTGCTCGACGGTCAATCAATAAACGTGATAAATTTGCCAAATTTCTGTGACCTCACGCGCCTAGTGTGGAAAAATCGTAGAATTGATTACATACAACTTAAAATGTATTATCTTTTATAAAATGAATATCCAAAGGCAGTGGGCGGAGATTACAATTTGCACAAAACTAGGCAGCCTTCTGAAATTTTACATGTCTTTTTAGTAGATAAATGGGTCAAAATACATTTTTAAAGTTTTTTTATCCGAACCTATAAAGTAACGGATTTTGTATGTAGTTGCATCTTACATATAATTATTCATTTTTATTTAAATTTTATCATAACAATATATCAACCCAAATATCACATTTTATATCGATAAAGCTTTGTCATCATGATTTGAATATTAATACGTTTTTATATGGCAACCCAGATAAATGCAAAGTGAAAAATCCGCCGCTCTACTGGCAACACTGCGCGCCGTCGCACTTAAAAAAACATGCACTATCGTTTGTACTAAACATGAGACATACAATCGTAAGCACTAACCTTTATAAATAAGCTGTATTACTTCAATATTTAAAACGTGTAATTGGGTGAATACACTTTTTTCTGTCTGTTATTGCCATGGTGACGGTCGCCTGAGTCACGCTGGTTTTATGCAAAATTATGCTACTTAATTTATGCAAACATGCATATAGTCCCATGTTTGTAGATGACCCATCAAGGATTAACCGATTCGTTGCGTGTTCCACTTTCAAAAACTTTTATCTATGGCGGCGAACAGTTTTTTCATGATACGCGAAGCGTGCCTTACGCCATAGAATATGATGACACGCCTATCGTGTCATAAGCCATTCGTTAAAAACATTCATGACACGCCTGGCGTGTCATCCGCACTGAAACGGTTAATACCAGAATAATGCACGCTTACATATATTAAGTAGCATAATTTTGAATAAAACCAGCGTGACTCAGGCGACCGTAACCATGGCAATAACAGACAGAAAGTTGATTCACCCAAATATGAATCTTAGTGTACTTCACTTACAAATTTAAGTCTTACACTATGCAACCGAGTAGTAAATATATATTATTATAATATATGTCTTTAGACAAAGTTAGGCGTTTATAACAGCTATGTCAAATGTATTGCTTGTCATGTTAATTGTACTTTGATGTTGGTAGATTTTGAGGCGTCTTAAATAGCGGTCCGAATTATAGTGTTAAGGACGTTTTCAAGAATCGTATGTACCTAAAAATGTGTTCCAAAATGCATGAAACTGTACTTTCAACACCTCACTTAAATACAGGTAAAATAGAAAAAATCTTCGTATCTTAGCTCTGATTCAATATTGATATACGACATTGCTAAGAGCAGTAACAATTTTTATTCTGAAGTTTGGTTGTCAGTAGAAGTTATTATATTACCTATTATTTGAAGTCGGTTAAAAATTGTTATAAACTGAATCAGAATATCTACCAACATTTATGTTCTATTACTAAGTTATTTATGTTATGTAGGTGAATGTCTAGAAATAGCGATACAAAACTTGATGTGTCATCACTGCATACAGGAACTATGTTATAAAAGATCAAGGCATCTCACACCAATTATTATGCAATACATATGTTATTAAGTTATTATAATATAACTTTAAATTTTCAACTGATCGCGTTAATATAAAGTGTAGTTGTACAGAAATCTTTCACGTCCTTAATCTTTAACAGGAGTATAGTCAGTGTCTGTACCTGTATGTCTTAGAGCTTTAAAAAAATCCTAAAACGAATTCTTCCAGATCTGCGGCCCTACCGCGAAAAACGAAATTCGTAAATTTCGAGTATTTGTCTCTCTCACTCTAATAACGCCTTCGTTTGAGTGACAGAGAAAAATCCTCGAAATTTCCGAATTTCGATTTTTGCGGTAGTAGGCCAGGGTGCTTAGACAAGTTGTCAATCGCTAACGCTTAATCGTCAATCGTAAACGAAAGGCAGCTAACTGTCTTTGTCGCACTAATATGAAAGAGTGACAGAGAGGGAAAACTACGATACTAAGCGTTAGCAATAGGCATGATGACTGGCAAGTCAAATCAGCATCTTTTTTCGAACTGTCAAAACGATCACCACTATGGAATTTTATATGAAATACACAAAAGTGACGTCACGTTTGAGTACTGCCAAATGACCTAACTCTTTTAAGTTCTTTTCAATTTATTAAATAGAAGTTCTGTACAAAAATTACTACAATCTACATCTTAGTAATAATTTTTTCGTGTATGATGTCGTGCATAATGTTAAATAATTTATTCTAACTACAGTCATCATCCCTATTGGCCACTTGGCTAAGCATCCAGGTCTGGAAGAATCAGGTTTATGTTTTTTTTAACGCTCGTGTGTTTGCGTGTGTGTAATGTGTGTATGTGTGCGACGGCGTGTGTGAGTTTACTCGCGCAGTTTGAGCGCGTGATCCTTGATGGCGCCACCGTCGCCTTCCGACACGTAGCGCTTGCGGCCTCTGACGGAGGAAAAATAAACTGTTACACAAGTATAGCGTTCAAAATGTCGGAAAAAAGGTTTTTTTCGGAAATTTATGAAATTTTTTTTGGTTTTTTTTTTCGGGTTTTTACAGAAATTATTAATATCACTGTTACTTCTTTCGATCTATTTCAGTTGACTTTTCCTCGATGACATCACGTTCTCCTAGGCCCAGTAAGCTGTGTATGGTAAACTCCTGCAAGACCTGGAACCCTTAGATCTCACCTGCTGGGCATGCGCTTGATGACCGAGTCTCCCAGCTAGAACTACTAGCAGCCCAGTAAGCTATACTAGTCCAGTAAGCTGTGTATGTCGAACACCTGCAAGACCTGGAACCCTTAGATCTCACCTGCTGGGCATGCGCTTGATGACCGAGTCTCCCAGCTAGAACTACTAGCAGCCCAGTAAGCTATACTAGTCCAGTAAGCTGTGTATGTCGAACACCTGCAAAACCTGGAACCCTTAGATCTCACCTGCTTGGCATACGCTTGATGACAGTCTCCCAGCTGGAACTACTAGTAGCCCAGTAAGCTGTGTATGTCGAACACCTGCAAGACCTGGAACCCTTAGATCTCACCTGCTGGGCATGCGCTTGATGACCGAGTCTCCCAGCTGGAACTACTAGCAGCCCAGTAAGCTGTGTATGTCGAACACCTGCAAGACCTGGAACCCTTAGATCTCACCAGCTTGGCATGCGATGCGCTTGATGACCGAGTCTCCCAGCTGGAACTACTAGTAGCCCAGTAAGCTGTGTATGTCGAACACCTGCAAGACCTGGAACCCTTAGATCTCACCAGCTTGGCATGCGATGCGCTTGATGACCGAGTCTCCCAGCTGGAACTACTAGTAGCCCAGTAAGCTGTGTATGTCGAACACCTGCAAGACCTGGAACCCTTAGATCTCACCAGCTTGGCATGCGATGCGCTTGATGACCGAGTCTCCCAGCTGGAACTACTAGTAGCCCAGTAAGCTGTGCATAGTGAACACCTGCAAGACCTGGAACCCTTAGATCTCACCTGCTTGGCATACGCTTGATGACCGAGTCTCCCAGCTGGAACTACTAGTAGCCCAGTAAGCTGTGTATGGTGAACACCTGCAAGACCTGGAACCCTTAGATCTCACCTGCTGGGCATGCGCTTGATGACCGAGTCTCCCAGCTGGAACTTCTGCTGGCAGCGCTCGAGGAAGCGATCCAGCATGATGTACGCGAGCGGCACATCCAGCACTATGTCGGACATGTCTTCCAGCACGCGGAGGAAGCCCTGGAACAATATCAGATACGTCAATGTCGAAGGTTTAAAGGTGCGTTTAAACCAAAAGAACTTCGCTGTTCTAGCGCCCGTTCTACGAAATCAACCAATCACGTTTTGTGTACCGATCGAATTTCGTAGAGTGGGAGGTTAGAACAGCGAATGCTTTTAGTTTCCATATCCATAAAAAATAAACTTAATATTTTCTTCGGTTACCGCGAGGATTACACATGAAACAAAACTATGAAAACGGATAAACTCGCGTATATTAACTAATTTTAACTACATTCTGTGATACAAACTGTATACAGGCTGTAAAGTGTTCGAAACGTCGGAATGTAGTTAAAATTAGTTAATACGCGAAAATAAACTTATTATTTTATTTGTAAAATAAATTAATTTGAATTTGATATGTCCGTATACTCCGTATTTGAATATTAATTTATTTAATAAAAACATACAATTTACAGGTCACAAACAGTACCCAAAAGTACTAGTCAAATAACCAGCCCC